>PVHX01002483.1:0-167176 GCA_004024805.1 Geosciurus inauris
TTGGTACTGGGGATTGAACTCAGGGGCACTGGACCACTGAGCCACATCCCCAGCCCTATTTTGTATTTTATGTAGAGACAGGGTCTCACTGAGTTGCTTAGCGCCTCACCATTGCTGAGGCTGGCTTTGAACTCGCGATTCTCCTGTCTCAGCCTCCCTAAGTGCTGGGATTACAGGCTTGAGCCACCGCGCCCGGCTTAACTCTGGACTTCTTAATCTCCTCTAGATCATAGACTCCTTTCAAAACCTTATGAAAGCATGTATTTATGCAATTTTGCTTTTATCTTCTGGAGGTCGGTGAATTGCAGGAGCAAAACCTTGGGTTCCTGAAAATGCTAACAAATTTCTGGGTTCTCATGAGGTAAGAAGCCAAGAATGACAAAAAAATGTTGAGTTGGCAGTATTTGAAGAAGAAGATTAGTGAAAGGATGGAGAGAATCACTACCCCTTGCCCAATTCATTTTCCCAGCTCAGAAACACCTAAAGCCAAGATGAGCACTTGAAGGGTATTTTGTATTGGGAGTTATTGTCATTCACACAAAGCCAAGTATTTTACATGGTTGCTGATATCACTTGATAATTTCAATAAGGCTTGTGGTAAAAGTAAATAATATCTTAAGTCAGGAAACTTATTCTGTGTTAGAATATGTGGAGGGGAAGTTGCCCAAACAGCAAAGTATACTGTTCACCATCTATCTTGGTCCAGGTGGTAGTTCTGCGTGCAAGCTGACTTGCATTAATAAACATTAACACAGTGGATGTGGAAACATGTCCAGGCCTCACTCATCAGTTCCCATTTTCATACTTCCTGTGTAGGCTGGGAAACGTGGAAGGACAGCATGAATTCAATTTAACAGTCCAGTAAGTGCCAAAGAAATGATCACATCTCTGAAAATAAGTGTTTTAAACAAGATTTTTCAGATGGGAAAGAAAAGACAAATCCTTTGTTTAGTAAACAGCAAACACTTTATACATTAATCATCTAGCAGACATTAAGTGTAATCAAAGGTTCCGTTTTAGTTCAAATACAACTTATGCTCTCCAATTAATTACTTACAGGACTATGCAGTTTGCATTTTTAAATAAATGTTCTGCTTCCCAGATGTCTTCTTATAGGCATGCTGTGACCCTTCTCAGGGAGGCTGGTTCTCTCATCACAGTGTTTTCAAGACCTGCTGGTGTATGAAGGAACCAATCTGGTTTAAGTACCACCTGCCATATTGGACCCACTAAGGAATTCGTGGAGTTGGAAAGCAGTTCCTACACTTAAGTAGGTTATATTCTTGGCAAAGAGGCTGTAAGCTAGGATGATGTAATTCAAATTTGATTTTTTTTTTCAGAGAAACATTATAATGGAATTATCTTCCTGACCAAGGGTTGAGTCTTAGTAGATTCACAGAAATTAGACTCAAACTTGTAAGGAACCTCAAAACCAATCTGGGTCATTCCTCTTTCTTGAGTCAGAAAGTGTCAATTTCACTTTTCAGATGAGACAAGTAAGATTTACTGAGAGCCAAATGATTTGCTGGTATGTGAATAAGGGGTGGGGATTTGGGAGGTTAAGGGGAGGAATATTTGCCTTCCCAAAGAACTTTCTGCAGTGATAAGATTGTTCTGTGTCTGCACTATCCAATACATTAGTGACTAGCCACTAGCCACATGTAGATATTGAGCCATAGAAATGTTGCTAGTGTGATGAGGATGCCAAAATTTAGATTTTACATAATTTTAATTAATTTAAATTTAAATATATGTAGTAGCACAGGCACATTGAACCTAATTGCAGGCATTTTGAAAGTCAAGGGCTAGGTAACAAAGGATAAGGGATAGCCAAGAAAATAAAACCTGATGAGATAACTACCTTGACTTACTAGTTATTTCACTAAGAAGTTTAAGGATCATCAATCAGCTGAAGAATACCAAGGGATTTCAGTAGTTTACAGCATGATAGTCTCAGAGCCATTTTCAAGATTTTATGGTACAAAAAGAAAAGGTGTACAAAAAAATCCTAGGGGCATGGACAAAGTACCAAATAAAATACTTAGACTTAGGACAAGAAACAAATGCCATATTTCATGATAGAGTTAGGATGTCTTTAAAGAGATATTTCTAAGGATAATGGAGGAAGAAACCATGAAAGATTGTGGGATATACTTTGAAAAACAAAAACCTAAAACAAGTTTTGAACTGTGGCTGGCCATTGGTCTAGAAATAAAAATTGTTCTACTTGTAATTTGGTTCTTAGTTTTCATTTTTTAACATGTAGTATTTACTTTCTCCTTTTTGTGTGCAAAATATGAGATTTACTCTCTTAACAAAATTGGAAGTGTACATGGCAGTGTTAATTGCAAGCACAATGCTGTTAAACAGATCTCTTGAACTTTTGATCTTGCACAACTAAAATCTTACACTTATTGAAAAACAATTTCCCATTTCCCATTCACTCAGACCCAGGCAACTGTCACTCAACTTTCTGCTTCTGTGCATTTTACTGTGCATTTACCCTACACAGCTCATATAACTAGGATCATGGTTTTTTTGTCTTCTGTGTCTGGTCTATTTCACTTAGCACAATGTCCTCAAGGTTCATCCATGTTGTTGCAAATGACAAGATCTCTTTCCTTTCTGAGGCTGAATAATATCATTACATACATATATATATACACACACACAAATATATGTATGACCTGTCCATTGGTGAGAATTTAGATTATTTCTACCTCTTATATATCATAAATAAGGCTACTACAGTGAACATGGGACCACATTAATTTCTTTTAGATCTGATTTCAGTTCTTTTAGATAAATATTCAAAAGTAGGATTTCTGGATCATATGGCAACTCTGTTTTTAATTTTGGGGGTAACCTCTGTACTGTTTTTCATAGAGGCCATGCTATATTTCATTCCTTCCAAGAGTACTCCAGTGTTCCAATTTCTTCAAATCCTCACCAACATTTATCTTCCTTTTTAAAATTTTTTATTTTTATTTTTATAGTTGAAAAGTAATATTTCACTGTGGCACAATGCATTTTCTCTACCATTAGTGATGTTGAACATCTTTTCATAGAGCTCTAGGCCATTTGCATGTCCTCTTTGGAGAAATGTCTATTCACATCTTGCCTATGTTTTAGTTGCATCATTTTTTTTGCTATTGTGTTGTACAGTTTCCTTATGTACTAAGCCCTTGTAAGATATATGGTTTGTGAATTATCTTCTCACATCTGATAGCTTGTCTTTTCACTGTTTCTTGTTTCCTTTGCTGTACTTAGACATTTGATACAGTCTGCCTTCTCTGTTTTTGCTTTTATCACTTGCATCATCCAAAAAAATCATTGCCAAGATCAGTGTCTTGAAGCTTTCTTATTTCTTTCAGGAGTTTTGTAGTTTTAGGACTTACATGTACATCTTTAATCTGCTTTGAATTGATTTTGTGTATGGTGTAAGATAAAGTCCAATTTTATTCTTTTGCATGTGGCTATCCTGTTTTTTCAGCACTTTTATCCAAGAGATATTTCTTTATTCATTGTATATTCTTAGTGCCCTTGTTGAAGACCTGCTGACCAAATCTGCATAGGCTTATTTCTGGGCTCTTTATTCTGTTCCATTGGTATATATATCTTTCTGCTAGTAGCATTCTACTTCCATTACTGTACCTTGTAACATGTTTTGAAATTAGAAAGTGTGAGGCCTTAAGCTATTTTTTTTCCCCTCAGGATTGTCTTGGCTCTTTAGGCTCCTTTGTGGTTTCACATAAATTTTAGGATTGTTGTTTCTATTTCTGTAAATAATGCCATTGGGATTTTGATAGAGATTGCATTCGAACTATAGATTGCTTTGGATAGTATGAGTGTTTTAACAGTATTAAGTCTTTCAATCCATGAACATAGATGTCTTTCCATTTATTTATATCTTCTTTACTTTCTTTCAGCAATGTTTTATAGTGTTCAGTGTACAGGCCTTTTCCCTCGATTATTTTATACTTTTTAATGCTCTTGAAACAAGCTATGGGCTTGTTTTCTTAATTTCCTTTTCTGATTGATCATTATTAGTATATTGGAAAAATAGTTGATTTGTATAAGTTGATTTTGTGTCTTGCAACTTTGTTGAATTCACTTTTTAGTTCTAATATTTTTCGTGGAATCTATAGGGTCTTCTTCATATGAGAGCATGTCATACATGAAAAGAGATTATTTTACATCTTCTTTTCTGAGTTGGATAACTTTTGTTTCATTCCCTCACCTATCTGCCCTGTCTAGGGCTTTTAGTACTATAGTGAAAAGAAACATCAAGAATAGGCATCCTTGCCTTGTTCCTGATCTTAGAGAAGTGTTTAGATTTCACTGTATGAGGATGGTGTTGGCTGTGGGCTTATCGTATGTGCATGGCCATTCTTATGTTAAGGTGATTTTCTTCTATTCTTAATTTGTTGAGAATTTTTGTCATAAGAGGATGTTGAATTTTGTGAAATGCTTTTTCTGCATCTATTGAGATAATGAAGTGATTTTTGTCATTAATTGTATATATAACATTTATTGATTTGTGTATGTGGAACTGTCCTTGCCTCCCAGGGATGGATCCCAGTTGGTAACGATGTATGATCCTTTATTCTCTTGTTGAATTCTATTTCCTAGTATTTTGCTGAGGAGTTTTGCATCACTATTGTTATGGTTTGAATGTGAGGTGCCCCTCAAAAGCTCACATGTGAGACAATAGAAGAAAGTTCAGAGGAGAAATGATTGGTTTGTGAGATCCTTAACCCAATTAGTGCATAAATCCTCTGATAACTGAATGGTAACAGAAGGCTGGTAGGATGTGGCTGGAGGAGATAGGACATTAGGGCCATGGCTTTGGGGTATATATTTTGTATCTGGCGAGTGGACCCTTTCTTTGCTCACTGATCATCATATGAGCTTCTTCCCTCTGCCACACTCTTCCACCATGATGTTCTACCTCACCTTGAGCCTGAGGAATGAAGCCGGCCCTCAAATAAACTTTTCCTCCTCTGGAATTTTTCTGGTTGGTTCTTTTAGTCACAGCAGCAAAAAGCTGACTAAAACAACTATTTATCAGAAACATTAACCTGTAATTTTCTTTCCTTGTAGTGTCTTTTTTTTTTTTTGGCCACTGATATCAAGGTAATGCTGGTCTCATCAAGTGAATATGGGGTGCTCCTTTTCTCAATTGTTTAGAGTTTGAGAAGAATTAGCATTAATTCTTCTTTAAATATTTGGTAAAATTCACCCATGAAGTTATCTGTCCCTGGGCTTTTCTTTGTTGAGATGTTTTTAATTACTAAGTCACCTCTTTATTTATTATAGATCTGTTCAGATTTTCTATTCCTTCATGATTCAGTCTTGGTAGGTTGGTGTGTTTAGGGATTTATCCATGTTTTTATAGGCTATCTGACTTGTTGGCATCTAACTGTTCATAGTAGTCTCTTATAATTTCCATTTCTATAGCCTCAGTTCTATGGTTCCCTCTTTCATTTCCAATGGTTTGAGTTATTTCTCTCCATGTTTTGTTAATTTAGCTAAATGTCAATTTTGTTAATATTTTCAAAATACTAACTCTTAGTTTTATTATTTCCTATTCTCTAATCTTTATTATTTCCTTTCATTTGAGATAGTTCATCATTTTGGTATAGATGTTTATCATTATAAACTTCCATTTTGAACTACTTTTGTTGCATCCCACAAGTTTTGATATATTTTCATTTGTCTTGAAATATTTTATAACTTACCCTTCTAATTTTTTTCTTCAACCCATGACTTATTTGAGTGTCTGGTTTAATTTCCACATATTTGTAAAATTTCCACTTGTAATCACTATTGACTCCTAGTTTTATTTCATTGTGGGAAAATGTATATACCTGGGGTGATTTTAACATTTCAAAATTTGGTAAGACTTATTCTGTGACCCAACATGATTTCTTGAGGAGAATGTTCTATGTATGCTTGAGAAGAGTGTGTACTGTTGCTGTTGGGTGGAATGTTATGTGTCTGTCTTTTAAGTCCACTTGGTCTATGGTACTCTTCCAGTCTTATGTTTTCCTACTCATCTTCTATCGAGATTTTCTATCCATTATTGCAGGTGGGATATTGAAATCTCCTACTGTTATTGGGTTACTGTCTATGTCTCCATTTAGTTTTGTCCCTGTTCATTTCATATATTTAGGTGCTTTGATTCTGGGCACATATATAATCATAGTTGTTATATCTACCTGGTAGAATGACTCTTTTACCATTATAAAATGTCCATCTTTGCCTCTTGTGACAGATTTTAAAGTGTATTTAAATATATGTAAATATATTTAAATATATATATAGTGTAAATAAATATATTTTGTCTGATATAATATCATATTATTGCTTTTTGGTAATCATCTGCACAAAATCTTTTTCCATCTGTAATCTTTCATTCTATTTATGTCCTTATATCTGGAGTGAGTCTTTTGTAGACAGTTTATCATTAGATTTCTTAAAATCCAGTGACTCTAGCTGTTTTTGATTGAGGAATTTAAATCCATTTATATTTAAAGAATTATTGATAGGGAAGAACTTATTACTGCCAGTTTTTAATTGTTTTCTACCTGTCTGGTAACTCTTTCATCTTCTTTCCCTTCTTGTTGTCTTCCTTTGTGTTTTGTTGATTTCTTGTAGTAATGTGCTTTGATTATTTCTCATTTTCTTTTGTGCATTTTTCATAAGTATTTTCTGTGTGGTTATCATAGGGCTTACCTAAAATATCTTACAGTTATAGAAATCTATGTTAAACTGATAAAAATGAAATTCAGTCACACACAAAAATTCTAAATGTTACTTCTCCCTCCCTTCAACTTTGTTATTGAAGTCACAAATTACTTCTTTTTGAATTATATCTCCATTAACGTATTTTCATAGCTATAGTTGTTTTTTATACTTTTGTCTTTTAGCTTTCATACCAGAATTAAAAGTGATTTATGCAGTACTGTTACAGTATTACAGCACTCTGAGCCCAATGAACATTTTTATGAGCTATTTTGAATTTCCATCAGATAATTTGTATAGCTCCGTTTTTGTTTTTGTTTTTTGGGTTGGTGTCTGTAGGTTTATTTTGTTTCTTTAAGTGGGTCATTTCAATCTGTTCCTTCATTGTCTTTGTAATTTTGTGTTGGTATCTTACATTTGAAAAACAACAACTTCTCCCAGTCTTGTGAACTGGTTTTATGTGGAAAGTGCTTCACCAACAACTCTAGCTAAAGATTTTAGGGTCTTCTCAAATCTTTTCTGTAGATGTATCTTCTCTGTATTTGTCCATATAATTTCTCAATTAGAGGAATTAACTAGTTTCTTTTTCATTTTGTTCAGAAGCCCATAAATCTTGCTCCCGCTGATGTCTGACTGCTATACCAGGGGTCCTCTGATCATAGCAAGCCACCTGGATCTTATTTGTTTGCAGTTTCACTCAGGCATCTATAGTATGCTGGTCCCATCAGCATCCTGAATCAGGCTAGACAGAAACCAGTGCTGGTGACAACCCCTGTAAAGCTGGAACTTTAGATGTACACTCTGTTCTTCTCTTTCTTCCTGAGTGAGAGAATGTTGAACTGTGTGGGCATCACTCTGCTATTCCATGGGCCTCTGGAGCAGCTCACCACCTGCCTCTTTTGTTTCTAATGGGTCCCAAGCAATAGAATATGATGGGTTTCATCAATGCTCCTAGAAAGAAGACACAAAAACCAGTTCTTCATCTAGCACCCCCATCAACACTAGAAAATGGGATGTATTCCTCAGTCTTCTCTTTCCTTGCCCAGGAATAAGCCATAAGGTGGGTGTTTCCTATTGACCATGTGGAGCACTGTACAAAGGGGAGGGACTGTAATAAATTTTGCCTACTTGTTTCCATACACCTAGTCAGTTGTTTACTGACTGACTGAGGCCCACCAACATTATCACGGGAATCTCCTTTACTTCAAGTCAACTGATTGTTGAACCACATGTGAGACATATCTTTACCATACCATCTCACCTAGCATCTGACTAAACAACTTGGCAGTGTAGCTTAGCCAAGTTGACATATAAAATTAATCATTCCATTATTCTACATGACATAAATTGGACTATCTAAGATGACAGGGAATAGAAGACTTTTACGGCAAGAAAGGACATGGAAGACTGTCTAGCTAAGGTTTTGCTTTACAGGTAGGGAAGCTAAGGTGTAGTAAGGCAGGGTGACTTAGCAGAGGTAGTCTTTATTAATTAATGGCTAGGACTTTGGACTCAAACATATATAAATATGACAGCCAGGTTCATCTTCTATTAGCTGTATATCCTTGGACAAGATGCTTAACCACTCTGTGCTTGAGTGTCATCGTGTATAAAAGATGGGACTTTAAACCAGGCGCAGTGGCGCATGCCTGCAATCCCTGCACTTTGGGAGGCTGAGACAGGAGAATTGTGAGTTCAAAACCAGCCTCAGCAATGGCAAGGTGCTAAGCAACTCAGTGAAACCCTGTCTCTACATAAAAAAACAAACAAACAAAATAGGGCTGGGGATGTGGCTCAGTGGTGGAGTACCCTTGAGTTCAATCTCCAGTACCAAAAAAAAAAAAAGATGGGATTTTACTATTCTTAGGGTAACATTTTGTTAAGAAGAGTGTCTGGCAGAAGGAAACTGTTCAATAAATGGAAATTAATTGTTGTCACTATTGACAACATTGTAGACACTCAAAACGTAGCTTTTAAGTTACAGGAGAACCAACTGGGAAATCATTAAGATTGTCTTCATTCTAATTCTTTATTCCCTGTCACAATGTGGCTGGCACTAACAATATAAATTTGTGTTTAATGTGATAAACTATTCACCAACTACAGGTACGTTTAGTCCACCAATTGCTCACTTACTTATACCGAAATAAAATCAGGAGATGCTCTGTCAGTTGCTGCTTCTTATCAGGGTTAGAGGATTCAGGAGGGTATTTTCAGGCAGATTTTGAAAAGTCTTTTGAGGACTCTTGTGGGTAGACCTGCCTCCATGTTGGATGAACTTTTGAGGTGTTGGTCAGGGGCTGTTTGTTTTATAGTTTGCATTTTCTCATCACAAATGCCCATTCTCACACATGGGCCTTAGGGATTACCTGGGGTCTTCTCTGTGCTTGGAATGTCTGTTTTGCTGCCTTGAGCTGCCTGCTCAACAGCTTAGCAGTTTCCCTGTTCTTGCTGGTGTTGTGCAGAGAATACCTGTGTTGGCAGAACCCAAACGAACCATTACTTGCAGAGAATTCTCCATCCTTTGATCTTTTACTATGTACCTGCTTCATGATGTCAAGAGCCTAAAAGCTTTGATTTAAACAGTGGCCAAATGCATTCAGGCTCAGAGTTTGATCCTTAATCCATAAAATCAAAAGTTTCTTTCTTTCTTTCTCTCTTTTTTTTAAGTCACAGGTCCTGATTGTTGTCATATAAAATTGGGGTAGTACTGTCACAAGAGCATTGTGTTTTTCTTTTCTATATCATTTTAAAAGCTTGACTGCAAGTGTGCCAATAAAATAATGGGATATTCCAGCCCACCCCCAAACATGACAGAAAAACTGCCAATTGCATTTGTCTTCAGAAGTCATTTTTCTTCAAACAATTTTGAAACTCACCTTTTAGGACTTTCTTTAAAATTCTTTCTAGTGATAGTTTTACCAAAAGAAAAACAATTTAGCATTGCTATATTATAGTCTTAGGGCATTCTTCTGGTCTTTGCTACAGTTTTTCCCTCCATGTTGTCTCTTACCATCTTTTCTTCTTGAAGGATGAGAAGTGGGGAGAAAAAGGGTGGGGTTAAAGGTAAGAAATCAGAGAGAACCTCAAGGGACTCAGCCGGGGAGCATTCCAGGAGGACTGCATAGGGTAATGGCTCTCAAACATGAATGAGCAGAGAAATCTTTAGAGATCATGTAAAAATGCAGATTCTGATTTGTAGGTCTGGGATGGGTCCAAAGAGTCTACATTTATAATGTGTTTTCAGGTGATGCTGCTACTGGTCTGTGTACCAACCACACTTAGAGTGATGAGAACTTAGGGAGAGGAGGAACCCAAAGTATAAGGAGCACTCTGGATGAGGCATTTTACAGATTTGCTCAGTCTCTCCTCAAAATGTCCCTGTACTATTACTTCTCTGTTACCAAAAAGTTTACACATTTAAAGAGGCTAGGAAACTCGTTCGGGCTGGTATACAAACATGGTTTTTGGTGACATCCAGGACTACAGGTGGCTTCCTCTGTACCATCTCTTGTTCTGCCCTCTTTCCTTCTCAGGCTCCTTGAAGTGCGTACTTCTGCTCCAGGGGGATTTTCCATGTCCACTTTATTCTTTCCACTCTCACTTGTTGCAGGGCTTTGGTTTGACTATATCCCTTTTACTGGTGCCCAGTCTCTTCATTTCTCTTCCAAGCACCCTCTATGGCAGGGTGATTTAAAAAGTAAAGCTCTAATCAAATGCTACCTTATTCTAAACCTTTTTAAAAATAATTATTTAATTTTTAAGCAGTGCTAAGGATCGAACCCCATGCCTCACATATGCTAGGCAAGCTCTCTGCCACTGAGCTATAGCCCCAGCCTTTATTCTAGACCTTTTGAATATATGACATGTTCCTTGGCTTGACACTCAAGGCTTTCCATAATATCATCCCCCTTACCCAGGGTTTTCCTTCATATCTCCCATGATGCAACCACCTAGTTGGGCCTTCTGGTATTTGCAAGACCCTAGAATTCCCTGCCTCCCCACCTTTGCTTATTTGATCTTTCTCCTGAGGTGCTGGACTTTCCATCTCATCACAGTAAGATGCCCCACACACCTTGTCCATCTCCTTCAGCCAAATACTTGTGTTTCCTCCTTCTCCTCCTTTTTTTTTTTTTGGTACCAGGCATTGAACTCAGAGGTACTCTACCCCTGAGCCACATCCCCAGCCCTATTTTGTGCTTTATGCAGAGACAGGGTCTTACTGAGTTGCTTAGTGCCTCACCATTGCTGAGGCTGGCTTTGAACTCGCGATTCTCCTGTCTCAGCTTCACAAAGTGCTGGGATTACAGGCATGGACCACCACGCCCAGCCTGTGTTTCCTTCTTGAAAATTCCCAGAGTCCTTTCCTGATGGCATATTTCTTTTTCTGCCTCACATGACACATTTATCTGCACCAACCTCATTCTAGAGAAGAATGTGAGACAGTCTTCATAGGTTTCACTGTTGTACAATTCTTGTGTAACTCTCCCTCATCCTGTGTGTTAGGGTCCCAAAGGCAGAGCAAGGACGAAGCAATATTTCATGAATTAAGTGGTATGATACTGTAAAGTTAAAAACTATGAATGGAATTAGATAGTGAATGGATTGTGAGTTAAGAGTATTATTTCTTAGATTGTATGTGTGTGTGTTTTGAGACTCTAGTAAGCTAATTGAACCCCAGAATAAAACTTATTCACTAAAACAGTAAGTCATTGCCCAGTACTCATTTTCATCATTATCTATAAAATACAACAAATTCACCTTTGCCTCCTAGAATTCTAGTGGAGATTTTATGAATTGTAGCTGCGGAACAATTAGAACTGTACCTGGCACAGAAGAGAAACTCACCAAATGTTGATTTCCATCATTTTCCCACCTGATTTAATTTTACAGGACTGCTGACGGGATTTCTTTGATCTAGAAGTTTGCACAGCAATAAGAAGGAAGCATTTGGTTTTCAACATTTTATTTCACTGCCAGGTGTAGAAACATCTTGTGAATTAGAAAGTGGAAAGACACATCTCCTTGGAAACCTTTTGGGTATTCTTAGACAAACCAGAAGAGCAGTGATAGCAACAATAATCCATTAGGCACCATACTTCTTTGTCTTTGCAGAATGGTTTAGAATGATTGCCAGTCTTGGTAGTTTTTCCATAAAGCAATTTTCCTGCTATGATTCAATTTAAGGAAAGACTACCATTTGCTTATCTATGATGGAGACTAAAGAAGGAAGACAAAGCACAGTACAAATGTCAATTACTAAGAAATTATTCAAATCACTTCTCCTCTTCTTTGTATAGAGTGTCACTGGCATTGATGTCAAGATAGAAAAGATTGCTCTCTATATTTATTGACTGTAGTGACTCTCAAATAAAAATGCACCTAAAAATCACTTGGGAAGTTTGTTAAAAATGTAAACCTCTGAGAAACTCTGATTCAGTCATTGCATGGTAGGACTTAAGAATTAGATGCAAGTGACTCTTGGATCGCTTTACAGTTTTCACATGCAGGGGAGGAAACTGAAGGTCAGAGATGCAAAGTGATTTTTCCAAGATCATAAGGATAGAAATATATCAGACCTAGAACTCCAGACTAGGTCTTTTAAGGCCAACTCTTGAGTAGTTCCTCTAACTCACAATGTTTCTCCAATCACTTAGGGCTATGCATCTTGAAAATTAACGCACATATGAATCAAATGGAGAACTTGTCAAAATGTGGATTTTAAGATCATAGGTCTGAGGAGGGGCTGGATATTCTGTATTTCTAAGACTCCTGGGTGATGTTCCTCTTGCTGGTCTGTGGATCATACTTTGAAGTTGGGATCCAGGACATAGTGGGCAGGGGTTAAAGCAATAAGGAAACAAGGGCTGGCCACAGAACTAAAATAAAATGGCTTTCTGTGAATTTGTAACCCCTACTGTGGATAACACAGAATTTGACCCCACAGAAGGCTACTAGATAAGACCAAATTTAGTTGCTGTACAGTTCATAGGCATCAGCGAGCCTAAAGACAGGTAATGGCCCCAATAACTCTTGCTTTGCCTTTTTTTCCTCTTTGGTATAGCTTTTGTGGGATTGGTTTCCTTGAGGAGTTGAAGTTACTGAGAAAGTTTGTGTTCCTATTACATTCTGAGCTCTGGGCGGGTACTGGGCATACTGCATGGATGAGATATAGTACCTGCCTGTGAGAAAGGAAACAGATGTACAAATAAATAGCATAGTACCAGAGAATATGGGAGGTCAGAGGAGGAACTAATTTTGTACAGGAGAGTTAGAGGAGTCTTCAGAGAAGAGGTAATGTTTAGTGTGAGCTTTAAAAGACAAGTAAGAAGTCCTGAAGAGGTTTGTGCACATTTACTTTAGCAACTATTATGTATTATTACATAACACAAGTTAGAAAAGAAGATGCCCTCTGGAATCTGAGAGTCTTGAGTTCAAATCCTATCCCCTCTTCTGATTGTATAGCTTGGTCACATTATTTAATCTCTCTGAGTTCAGACTATCTCTTTTGAATAACAACATAGAATGGTCCATGAAGAAACAAATGTATGCCTTTTGGTTTTGTAGGTATTCTTGTATTCTTATACTAACAGATTCAGGCTCCAACCTGTATCAAAACTATACTCCAAACACATAATTCCTTGAAAGGAAACTCCTCTTTTTATAAGGATCTACGTTCTTTGCTTGAATCATCTAAGATTTACATTATTTCCTGTTCAATATTTTTTGGCATTTGTATTAGCTTGAATAGTGATTCTCACAAACTTCAAGTCCTTGTAGAACCTTAGAATATGATTTAATTTAGTGTATTAGTCAATTTTGTGTTCCTACAATGAAATAACAGATGCAAATAACTTTATAAAGAGAACAGGTATATTTATCTCACAGTTTTGGAGGCTTAAGTCTATGGCGCTACCACTGGCTCAGCTCTTGACTGCATAACTTCATGGCAGATTTCAAAGAGGGGAGCATGTGCAGAAGTAAAGACATGATGATATCTCAAGCCAGGAGCA
Source organism: Geosciurus inauris (assembly GCA_004024805.1). Lineage (NCBI taxonomy): Eukaryota > Metazoa > Chordata > Mammalia > Rodentia > Sciuridae > Geosciurus > Geosciurus inauris. The sequence goes on from PVHX01002483.1 coordinate 13,761, forward strand.
CAAAAAGCTGGGTAGGGCCAAATTCAGCCTTTTTTTTTTTTTTTTTTTTGGTACTGGAAATTGAACTCAGGGGCACTAGACCACTGAGCCACATCCCCAGCCCTATTTTGTGTTTTACGTATAGGGTCTCACTGAGTTGCTTAGTGCCTCGCCATAAATTCAGCCTCTTATAGCAACCCTCTTGTCAGAATTACAAGGGAGTCCCATGAGAATTACTTTCTAAGGAAACTCCCTCAAAGACCTAAGGGCTTCCTAGTAGGCCCCACCTTCCAAAAGTTCTACCACCTCCAAATAGTACCATGCTTCAGACAAGGCTTCAGTCACAATGAATTCTTGGGGTACACCCAAACCACATCAAATCCATAGCATTTAGAAATAGAGTTGTTACACAACTTCCTCAATAGTCCTCATGAAACTTAGGAAGTAATACCACAAATTAATTAATAGGATGGTATCAAATTAAAAACCTTCTGCATAGCAAAGGAAACAATTAAGAGTAGAGACAGGACTTATAGAATGGCAGAAAATCTTTGCCATCCATTCTCTGGTGGAGGATTAATATCCAGAAGGTATAAAGAACTCAAAAACTTATCACCAGCAAAACAAACAAACAAACAAAAAACAAACAAATTTAAAAAAACCCAATAACACAATGAATAAATGGGCAAGTGAACTAAATCATAAACTTCTCAAAAAGAGAAGTACATTGGCCAACAGATACATGAAAAAAATGTTAGGGAAATGACAATCAAAACTACACTGAAATTTCATCTTATACCAGTTAGAATGGCCACCATCAAGAATACCAACAGTAATAAATGCTGGAGAGGATATGGGGAAAAAAATGAAACTTTTTCACTTTGTGGGATTGTAAATTAATATAGCCACTATGGAAATTAGCATGAAATTTCCTCAAAAGAGTAGGCATGGAACCAGCATATAATCCAGCTATACCATTCCTTGATATTTATCCTAAAGAGTTAAAGTCAGCATAAACGTGCATACCCATATTTGTAACAGCACAATTCACAATAGCCAAGTTATGAAATCAGCCTAGATGTATGTTAATGGAAGAAAATGTGGTATATATAGACAATGGAGTGTTATTCAGTCATAAAGAAGAATGAAATTACGTTATTTGCAGGACTATGGATGGAACTTGAGAGCATTATGTTAAGCAAAATAAGCTAAATGGCTCATACTTTTCTATGTGGAAACCAGAGAAAAAAAAGGAAATAAAAATGTGTGTGTGGGGGTGGTGGGGGTGGGGGAATCTCATGAAAATAGAAGGAAGACCAGTAGAATAGAGGAAGGGGACCAGGAGAAAAGAGTAGGAGTGGAAAAGGGCAGGTACTGTGGAATGAAATGGACTAATTATATTGTTATATTGTGTGCATGTACAGACATTTAAGTACTGTATCTCACCGTTAGTTTATAATTATGATGCACCAATTAAAAAATAAGAAATAAGAAATAGAGTCATTGCAGAGGTGATTACATTAAGATGTGGTCATACTGAACTACTGTGGGTCCTTTACCTGATATGACTGGTGTCTTTATATGAGGAGAAGGCATGCAGAGTGGGCAGGGGTTGGAGCTGTGCTGCCAAAGCCAAGGAACAACCCCTAGAAACTAGAAGAGGCAAGGAAGGATTCTTCTTTAGGCTGTGAAGGGCTTTTGGAGGAAGCATGGCTCTGCTGACACTTTGATTTAGGACTTCTAACCTCTAGTACTATGAGAGAATAAATTTCTGTTCTTATAAGTTTGTGGTCCTGTGCTAAGCAGCCATAGGAAACCAGTATAACACCTACAGACCTTCCATTTAAAGCCATGAAGTTGATTTTGAAGGCACATGTTGGCTTTGCAATGTGTTGATCTGGCCACACTGTATTGCATTTCCTGGAATTCCTTTTCCTTGTGTTTCTGATTAAAGTGTGCCTCAGAGACATTTTTGTGCAAGCGTTGGGGGCACAACTGTAATAGTGGCTATACTGCTTTTATGCTCAGAAGGTAGGGGAGAGATCACCAGTGCTTCTGTGGCTCATACACATTATAATTCATCTGTCCATACCCCCAGTTGGTGTAGGGCAACAGTTGGCCCTGCAATGCTTCACCTTTCCCTGGATCTTCCTTTAGTTTCTCTGAACTCCTGACATAGGTGTGTTTGTCTCTTTGAAGAAGGATCCGTCTTCTTCTGAAGTAAGCAGTGTGAGGATGACTGGGATTCTGGCTTGTCCTGGCTCTTCCCACTTTCTACTTCCCTTCCTGCCTGCCCCACAGATATCAAGCTCCAGCAGCAGATGCAAAGACCAGTTCCCACAATTTTGTAAAATTAAATCCCTGTAATAAACTGCTTCTCTGATTGGACCTTCACAGGTACAGGCACTCAGGGACCCATAGCTTTATCCCAAGTTTTCTGACAAGACCAGCAATCACTGCCCACAGATGAGACAGCTATAATTAAAACAGCCTTGCACCCAAGGTTCTTAAACACAATAGGTAAAATGCCAAGCAGTGTTTTATGTGAACTGACTTTTTGTGGTTTTCAGCCTCCAGTGATTCCAGTGGCTTGGCATAAAGATCTCTCATTTCCTCTCCCTCGTGTTTGTGACACTTCTTTCCCTTGCTCTGCTACCACAGACAAAGAAAATTACAGCCAGCTCCTACTGTTCCCTTCTTCGGCTCCTGCCAGGAGCAGTAGGCTCCAGGGTTCATATTCTGTTTTATAAAGGCTTTTTAGCCCCCGTTCAGGAAGACCTTGGCTCGACTGTCAGCATGGAGTGTGGCTGTCTGCAGCTGGAGCCTCAAAGGAGAGCCCCTGACTTCACAGCAGCAACCCCTTCCCTTCAACCTTGTCCTAGTTCTCTTTCCCCAGAGCCAGACAATGTAATCTGAGACAACCCGGTGCTGAGGGAAAGATGAATCACAATGACAATGGGCATTGGATTTTTTTTTTAAAGCTCTCACTTCCTCTGTATGTAAGAGCTGGACATGACATTTGCAGCTGGCTCTACCAGGCAGTTCTCCTTGTGCCAGCACTCTCATAATATGGTCCACAGTGAAAGCTTCATGCAATTGTAATGAAGATCCTGGAGCCAGGATGAATGACTCCATTCACTGCCAACACAGAACTTGCTATGGATGTTCAATTACAGTTGATGCCTCCTGGATCCTGTGGAAGAGGAGGTGAAGGGTGATGTCAGGTTGGGCAAAGGCAGGTTAGAATAAGTAAAGAGGAGCCTGGCGGTTCTCACTTCTAGTCAGCATGCCAGCAGAATGATGTCGGCAACCTAGCACTCTGCTCTTAATAAGTTACCCATTACACTTTCACTCACCTTCTGTAGCTAACATTAGTCCAGAGGGTTCAGTCCCTATTTGCTCACTTAGCACACAGGCCCCTTCACAACCCAGCCCAACTTCAGATCTTCAAACTATTGGTCATTCCTTTAGAATGCCACTGGCCTGCCTTTATTTACTCCATTCTTTTTGCAAGGATACTAACTTGCATTTCTCTGTTTCAAGAACGCCTGCTCATGTTTTAAGAATTAGATGAAATGTAACTACCTTTGATATCGTCAGATAAAATCAAGTTCTTTGTACTGTATTCCCATAGCATCTTTTAAAAACTTATACAAAGTTAGTCAAGTCCACCACACAAATCATGTCATGACTGACTTACCTGTCAAACATTTAAGGATTTTGTGGACTTGACTACTTCATCTAAACCTAGGATGGTTCCCGGAGCTATTATGGAATTAATGGTTTTTATTTTTGAAGAGAGTTGAATGGTTTTGGGAAGAGAGTGAATGGCCTGGTCAAATGGTATTTAAATTAGAAGTTTGAGCACCAGGGTTTGAATTCTATTTTGCCAGTTTCCTTTTGACCTTAAAGATTTTTTAATGGCTGGTTAGAGTGGAGTGACCCTGACAGGTGGGGGAAATTTCAATTTCTTTTTGCCTTGATATTTTTCATTTCCTAATTGGTGAATATGATAATCACTGTTGCTAACTCACAGGTGTATCTTAAGAGGCACATGAAACAAGTATGAAAATACTCGCCCCCTTTCCCTGGCCAAAAGAGGCATGAAGCAATGCTAGTTATTTTCATGAACTTGTTCATAATAACTTCAGAGGTTCAGGGATGGACAAGTGCCCAGTGGCCTGGGTCTCTTCTCTGACACTGGGCTAGAATAGGCTAGCCTGGATTGAGGGCTGGCTTCTCTGACATCAGTGACTTGTTGGGAGGAGTATCAGGACTATGAGTTCTGAAAGTTAGGAGAATGAGCTTTGTCATATGGTTTATTTGTTGTGGGCTTTCTTGCTTCTTCCCCAGGCTTCTACCATGCCCAGATATCTGGCAAAACTAGTGGTGATCAAGAAGCAGATATGAAATCTCAAGTCAGCTCCTGGGCTGAACTCCCTGGGAACAGTCATTAAATGAATGTATAAGTGGGAGACTTTGAAAGAGTTATTGAGGGAGAGTATGGACTCTTCAGAAGTTATTACACAATTAAGGAGATTTTTACCAGTCTAGGATGGACTATTTCTACCTCCTCCTTTTTTTTTTTTGGCAATTGAATTAACTGTAACCCCGATAAAAGCCAAAAAACAGGTAAAAATGGCCCTTGGTGTCTTTACCTTTCTCTTAAATATTCTCTCCCTTATAAATGCTTTCCCTTACTTTTAAGTGCACAGGGGTCTCATTTTGCCCCTAAGTTGGCAAAAGAAATAGGTGCTTCCTTTTTTGCCTTTCCCTAAAAAGAAGAAGAATTAGTAGTTTATTGCCCTAATTATGAAAAACGATCACTCCTTTGTGGATTCACATCTCTTTCTTCCCTGTGTCTCTAAGCTTTTGTCAGGGGCAACATAACACAATTTTAAAACAGGCTACAAATGATACAAACTATAGAGGGGGACATTTTCCTCTGATAGTCTCAAATACCTATGCTAATTAATAGCCATGGACATCTGCACATCTGATTATGATGTTTATTGTCAGAGTATTAGTGATTTTTCCTTGTGTCTACAGAGAAAAAGTGAACTTCAAATGCTCTCAAAATAAAGATTCTCAAAATCAGAAAACAGTTCATGCCTCTTGGGCAAGTCAAAATAAGATGATCATTGGATTTTGAAGGGGAGGTGGTTGGAGTAAGATAAAAGGAGCAGGTTTTGTTTTGCTTTTGTATTAATAACACAGATGGTCACATTACTGAAGACAGTCACATCTTAATAAATTACAGTTACACTAGCAGCAATAAAGTAACCAGCAATGAATGCAAATACAAAGACATCACATTTCTGCATGAAATTTAGTAATAAGGGTTGCCATTAATGTGATGTGTGTTCAACTGGTCAGGTAAAAATAAAATTTGCTAATGAGATATGATAGCTTTAAATAAGGCACATGGAAAGAATTCACATATTCAGTTAAAAAAAAAGAGTCTTCTTGCTATAAACACAAGATATTTGTATCTCATTAGCAAAAAACAAAACTCATTAATAGGTGATAGTCTTGATGTATTAATCACATCAAGAATGCCTTAATAGTTGTAATTCTGTACAAATGCCTTCTATGCATGTTAGCAACATATACTAAAAATATAACCCTGTGAAAATGAGTGATTTACTGCTATTCCTGAGACAGGGATGATTTCATTTAAAACAGTAATAAGCACCTGGCATTTGCTTATTTCTGCCTTCTCTTTGGTCTAGCGTTTTTCTCTGTTGCATAGATTCTGAGTTGGGTAGGGACAACCCAGGTCACCTTGTTCAGCCACTCATCTGGTTCCTGGATCTCTTCCAAAGAAGAACAAACAGAAGGCCTTGAACTGCTCTGGTCAGTGACCTCCTGAGGTCACTCATTCTGCCTTTGGATGTCCCTACCTGCTCAGAAGTCCCTCCCTGTGCATCTTTCTTGCACTGGCCTTGGCTCTGCTCTTGGGGATTACACAGAATACTGCCTACTGCTCCTGAAAATGACAGCCCTTCAGGTAGTCACTGGGTCACTCGGGGCCTTTTTTATTGTTGTTTTTGGACTAAACATTTCACATCCTATCACTCTTCACATGACAAGGTCTAGAATCTCTTCATGGCTATTTTCTTTCGAACACATTTCCTGTTGTTCACTTGCCTCTTACGAGTAGCATCAAAACTGAACACGACACTCTAGGTGTAGTCTAACCAAGCAGGACAAGGTGATGATTTTCTTAAATCTGTATTAAAATGAACATCTATCAGTACCGCTGGACCTCAAATTAATCCTTTCAAATTCATAGAAGACTTTGCACTAAAAATAATCATACAACTACTAAGCTGTGTCTTCACCGCATTCTGTTCTTTTTTTTTTTTTGGTACTGGAGATTAAACTCAGGGGTACTTGACCACTGAGCCACATCCCCAGCCCTATTTTGTGTTTTATGTAGAGACAGGGTCTCACTGAGTTGCTTAGCCTCTCGCCCTTGCTGAGGCTGGCTTTGAACTCGCGATTCTCCTGTCTCAGCCTCCCTAAGTACTGAGATTACAGGCTTGCGCCACCGCGCCCAGCTTGTTCTTGTACACTTCATATGGGTCTACATATTGGACCTTTTTTTTTAAATATTTTTTTAGTTGTTGATGGACACAATGTCTTTATTTTATTGTTTTGTATGTGGTGCTGAGGATCGAACCCAGGGCCTCACACATGCGAGGCAAGTGCTCTACCGCTGAGCTACAATCCCAGCCCCATATTGGACCTTTATTTGTTCCTCATAAACATTTTTTTTTTTTTTTAGGTTTCATTCAAAATTTCCACCTGTCACATTTTTCAAACAACTTTTAGAATAGGAGGAAAACCAGAGATCATGTAGTCCAATCTGGGAGAAAGGTATAAACTCATTGTCACTTGTGAGTGATAGGGTCGGGGCTTCTGAGGTCTCATTGCATCCCTTATGCTGCATCTCCTAGTCCTCTTTCCCTGGTAATAATCTCTGTGCTCTCAGCAATATTGTCTTTCTCCCTTGGGTTCTTGAACAGTTGATTTTGTTTAAGAGCTCACTAACTTTAGCCTGGATAACCACTGTAAAGCAGCATTGTGAGGGGTACTTTCTCTCTTTTCCTTTACAGAAGAAACCCTGAAGTGACATCCATCCTCTGTCTGTCTGTGGTCTGGCCTGTCCTTCACCTTCTGGAAGATGAAGTTCATCATCATGCTGATAGATCAGCACTATGTCAAACTGCAGTAACCTTTATAACAACAATAATAAAAAAGATGGACCTCTTTACAGTGTTGAGATTAAGGAAATATTAGTTCTAATTTTAGCAGCATCTTTCTGGGCAAGAAAGTTAATCTTCCAGGGCCTCAGTTGCTGCAATGAAAAGAGAGGGATTGTGCTTTGTGTTCTCTTGAGTAGGGATTCAGCTATTTATACAAATGCCACAGCTTTCTTAGTAGGAAAACAAGTTTAAAATTTCATCATTAGAGACTCAGAACTCTGTGGTAAGGACAGTTTTCCATTCAAATCCAAAATCTCCCTGGGAAGGATAATGCATTTACAGTAGCTGCTAATACTTCAGGGCACATCTCTTTGGAAGCTTGCTAATGGGACAGCTAGCTGAAGGAGGCTCTGAATCTGATGAGATTCCCAGTAGGGAAATGTGGGTAGGAGACAGCAGAGAAATCCCTTGTTGGGGATCCGTCTGGAGTCTGAAGGCTCCATACACTGTAGGGAGATATTTGGCAGCTGGATCTAGACTTAGAATCTGTGAGCCCCTTTGTGGAAGCTTCATGATGAATTATTACAGGAACTGGAAGGGAATTAGAAAACCATCTAATTCAATTCTTTCATTTTAGGGATAAGAAGACTGAGGCCTAAGTGCCTTGCCCAAGGTCATACAGCTGTTTAATAGTGGGATTGGGTCCCTCTACTCCTGTGTGATGCCTTTTGTCTACATCATGAAGACAAACTACACAATTTTGCCTAAAATGGCACTGTGCTCAGGTTCCAGCACCATGTGAAAGTGAGTGAGATTGATGAGGTGGTCGAAACAGTCTATTTGGGAGTAGAAAATGCCTGTCCCTGAGGCTATGCAGCCATCCTCTCAGTAATCTTTGGGCAAATGGATAAGTGTGGTCTGTCTTTGTACAGCCCACAAGAAAGAGCCTTCCTACACTGTAATTCTGTAGAGGCAGTTTGAACTGATTAATTGGACTCAAAATCTTGGTTGAGGATATTCACAGAGTGATTTTGCGGCTGAACGTGTAGTCATAGATGAAGACAAATATCAAGTGGATCCTAAGTGGGTGAGAATGTGAAAGAGATCCGTGAAATCTTCCAAGATGTTGCCAACTACATTGTCTCTGCCTTCTCCTCAGGCATCTGCCTAGTAGTTTTAGTATTAGTATTTTAGGATTTGTTACTAAAAGGCTATTTGGGGTTCCTCTTGAAGGATCCAGCTTGTTCATTATAGCTGAGTAACTGCTATCTCCCTTCCACCCAGACTTAGCTCTGTATATGAGTTGGTACTAAGAGAGCCTTTTTTGTTGAGTAGCCATTTCGGGAAGTGCTCCTCAAACACAAAGGTACTCACAAATGACTCAGGTATCTTGTCATAATGCAGATTTGAATTCAGTGGGTCTGGAGTAGGGTCCAAAACTTTGCCTTTCAAACAAGCTTCCAGAGGAAACTAATGCTGCTGGTCCATAGACTACACTTTGAATAACAAGGCAAAGTTCCAGATGAGCCTTCAGTCTGGCCTGGGAAGAGGCTAGTGAAGTTCACTTAGGCAGGTTTTTCTCTAACCCAATCTAAAGAGTGTTTAATCAGGACCTTTCTGGGCCCAGGGGGAATATTATTGAGCCTATTGAAGCACTAGCAGTGCACATGGATCTCTGCACGTAAGCCTTCTTTAATCAAATCTGCAATATTTGTGGGTGGGACTGTTTGCTTGCACAAACACCCTGCACTTGCCCATAGTAATTAGGTAATTGAATTGCAAACAGTAATTAGCTGCCTAACTGCTTGCTTGTTCATGCAGGTATCCAATTTGTTTTTGAAATGTGGGCTTCTACTGGTGAAAATGGAAGCTGCCATTAAAGACTGCAGACAATTAAGAAGGCCCATTGACAATCTGGCTGAGTGGCTGGTACATACATATATGCATATACTTATATATGTATACAATATACATACTATATATGTATATGTATGTGTATATGTATATGTATGTATATATATGTATACACACACACCCTATTTCAGCTACTCTGATTATATTTTCTTTGTGGCTCAGAGAATCTCTCGTTCATTGTGCCACTTGAGTAATATGAGAGCTAGTATTAAATTCCTACTCCTGTTTTCATGTCTTTGGAATAAAATTAAAAATTAAGTGCTGTGCTGTGGAGTGACAGCTGGTCTGCTACTTTTGCTGTGAACTGATAAGCTTGCTCGCTTCCTAAGAGTGTCTCTGAGCAACCCATCATAAAAACAGGTAAGGGTTTCTGATGCTGCCTCACCCATGCTAGTGGAACATGGGCTCCTAACATGACTTAACAAATGCAGTTCTCTTATTCCATGATGATTTTCACAACAAAGAGAAAAACAACTAGAAATCAGAGACATCAGCTACTCCGACAATTAAATTTGTATCCAAACTTCCCAAGAACTTTCCATGAGGATGTTACAAGTTTCCTCCTATTCTTTTTTTTGTGTTTTTGGAGGGGTGCTGGGGATTGAACTCAAGGGCACTAGACCACTGAGCCACATCCCCAACCCTATTTTGTATTTTATTTAGAGACAGGGTCGCACTGAATTGTTTAGTGCCTCACTTTTTCTGAGGCTGGCTTTGAACTCGTAATCCTCCTGTTTCAGCCTCCCGAGTTGAGGTGGTTGCCAACACTCCTGGCTATTCTTTAGGAACTGTTAATTTTCTTAAAATATGACTTAAAGTCTCCTCTTGCTACCTCTCTCAAATGTGGAAGCTCCTGATTCTCCTGTATCCCTGGCTGTGGGTCCCTGAGCAGGAGCAGCAAGCTCTGTGGAGGTCAGCACATCCATCTCATTCACATCACGCCCTGAGGCTCTTCTGAAGCTGCTTTTAAGGGGTGACCTTGAACCTGCTGACCTACAAAACTGTTCAGCTGAGTTGTCCCATCCTTTCTAACAGTTGGAAATCTTTAGAACACACAAGCATCTTGAGTGAGGATCAATGGTGTGTTATTAGCATAAAATGATCTTTATAAATTATATGATAGTGTTTATTTGTTAATCCTGCCTGCTGAGTCCTGAGTCTTTTAAGTTCTTTCACATAACAATAGTTTTGACTTGATTTTAACCTAAGGGTTTAATTTTTTAGGAGAAAAAAGCATTTTGCTAAATCTTCCTTCTTTCTGGCTCTCTCTTCTCTCTCTCTCTTTCTCTCCTCCTCTCTTTTAAATAATTGGTGCAAAACCATTGTATGAGCTCCAACTTGGAAGGATGTCTATACAAGAGGATTTAAAAACATTTAAACTTGATTATTGAAATTCATTTAGTTTCAGTTTCATTTTGAAGAATATTATAAGGCTGGTGGTCAAGGCTGTTACTGGAGCTTTCAGAGGTGGAAATTGGAGGGATCATTAGAAAAGGATAAAAAAGGGATGACAAAAATCAAGGACTTTTTTATATTCAGCATAAGAGAATAAATTAGAATGCTGAAAACTTTTTTTTTAAAATAATAAGTGAACAATACACATGTTAAGATGAGAAATTGCAATCTCTCTGAGAGAGAAGTCAGGTGTAACTTTTAAGACCTCCCCCCCAATTTTTAAATAACAATGTTTAATAAGCAAGCTATCCCTTCTGAAGGGGCTGCAAAAATCTAGAGAAGGATTTCTCAGGGAGTTTTTGCAGTGTTCTTTGAAGAGAAGGGAGTAATTTCCCCCAGTGTATAAATGTGACCACAGCACCGATCCTGGTCCTTCCTTTCCATGCCTTCTATAGTTGCCTTAGTTTGGCCATAATCATCTTTCTGCTGGGACAGCAGAAATGGTTTCCCTCCCATCTTTTTTCCCCCCTTATTTACACTGTCTGCACTGTCACCAGAATTATTTCTTTAAAACAAAAATCTTCACAATACTCCAAACGTTTCCTGATCTCCCAAAGGTAAACTCCATACTCTGGCCTACAAGGCCATTCACAATCTGGCTCCTGTTTCTGAAGGCAGATGTCTCAGCAGCCCTTCACCCATATCTCCAGTTCCTGTGTCACACTAAACCTCTCAACATTCCCTAGTGTCATGTCTTCTCCCTACACTATGTCACCTGGTCCAGGAGACGGGGAATCAGACTGGGGTAAAAACAGGAACCAGATGCAGAGGATGGTCAAAAATTTCAGACAGGAAGAACAGAATTTGTAAATAGATAATTGAGAGTGATTGTACTTTAATCCCTTCAAAAGTTTATTGAGTAGAAAGAACACTTGTCTAAATAAGCTCAGTGCATGGTAGTTATCCATATCACATTGCTTTATAACCAACATTCAAAGAATTATATTAGCCTCTGGGCTATGGAGCATATGGAAGTCCAGATGGGTGTAGGTTTTTTTTTCCCTTTTCATTTTGTTCCACTTGTGCTGACGATATCAGATTTTCCATCTCCAGAGTCGTTGCTTGTACTTGTAAACAGTTGAGTTTGGTGGAAAAGTGATAGGGAAAGGCAGAGATGTGTATTATGAAGAGAGGCCAGAGTTCACCTTCCTTCCTACTGTTGAGCAATAGACAGATATGGTGAAATCAGTTCCTGTCTAGCAGGAAAAATTCAAGGTTTGGTGCTCTTCAGGAGAGACTCAGTTTATAACATCTTTAGCTTCATGGAGCTGAACACATTATTTGGTTGAGTTAATTTTTCCCTGTAGGTAAGCTATAATCCAAGGATAAGAGGGCAGTTTTGGAAAGCAACAATCTTTCCTTGGACTGCTTATTCCCTCTTCTCTGCCCTGGTGTTAAATGGGGTGGGGCAGGGACCCTTGGTCTTCTAACAAAGAAGAATGACCTTCACTTCCTGGAAACAGTAGGAGGTTCCTCTTAAGTTTTGTGATGTTTGCTTGCTATATACTTCTTTCTTGATATTCTGGGCAAAAGAGGGGAGAGGAGAAATCTTTACACAGGAAAGAAGGCTGTATAGATACAAACTTTACATTTGCAAAGTCCACAACAGAGACAAACATTTTCTCCTTTTAGCCACACAATATAAGTGAGCACATGTTCCCTCACCAATAAGGAGGACACTGTGTTTGGATCACCTCTCTGAGAAATTTAATGAAATGGATCATGTCAGATACTTAATTAGAAGAAACAAAAATTGCTCTGTACTATGTAAAATAATAAAGCACCATTACTTTAGGACATGTGTCTTTACCGCCAGCTGCTATCTGGGGAAGGCTCTTTCCTGATTGGGATTCAGATAAATCAAACCAAAGGCAAATTCAATCAATGGAATAGTCAATCATTTTCAGAATTATCTTCTTTAGCTAGATAAGAAAGCATTATAACTAGACTGTACAGAGCAATAGGGAAAAATTCAAATACCTATGATTTATGATAAAATCAAACTGCCTTTCTCCTAGGTAGAATGGGCAGAAAATCTGAAACAGATTACTCAGAAAAGCCAGAGGCAATGATTTTGGGATTATACCACATGTCTCACTCTGACCATGCCTGCTCTAGAATTCCACTTAGGGAGAAGGCACATTTGCTACTCAACAGGTTCTAACTGAACTATTGCTGGGTATCCACTACCAAGCTGGGAACTGGCAAAGCCCAGTGAGTTTGCAAATCCCTATTTTACAGAGGCCACGATAGATGCAAACAAGAATAGAAAGATGGCAGCCAACACACAGATGGATATGCTATTCAAATTTGAAAATCTGTGAGCATATCCCATGTTCTGTTGTGAGGTTTCTAAAGGTGTGATTGTTACATCCACACAGGGTCTATTTGCACAGCCATCTCCCCTTGCTGCCAGAGCAGAAGGGAGAGGCTGACACACTTCCTGTGCTGAAAGGGTTAATGCTGCCTTGCAATCCATGTGTTGTTCATTCTTCCTTCATTCAGGCAGATCACAGAGTTGGAACTTTTACAGCTGAGCCAAAGCCTCCCTTCATCCTTCAAGCCAGAAGAACATGAAGAACTTGTACGAACAGGAGAGTCGTGACTACTGGAGCTATCAGTTCACTCCCACCTTGCTTGCTATTAAAGGCTGAATTTTGTCCTTTTCCCAAATTCCTGTGTGGAAACTCTAACTTCCAGCATCTCAGGATGTGACTGTTTTGGAGACAGGGATATCAAAAAAGTAATTATGTCAAATGTGGCTATTGGGATGGACCCTATCCTATTTGACCAGTGTCTTGTGAAGATTAGCACAGGGAGAGCTACTGAGGATGTACACACCAAGGAAGGACCATGTGAAGACACAGTCAGAAGGTGGTCACCTGCAAGTTAAGGGGAGATGTCCATAACAAATTGTTCCCTATGGCCCTTTGAGGAAACTAACTGCAGGCTCCATGATCTTGGACCTCTGGCCTCCAAATCCATGACAAAATAAATGTCTGTCATTTAAGCCACTCCGTCTGTGGTCTTTTGTTATGGCAGCCCAAGCAAACTAATATACATGTCTTTGCATCTTTGGAATATTCTGTGATCCAAAAACCCAATGGATTAACATCTAAATCTAGAGAAACCTTACATCTCCCTACTTCACATTTAGACAATAAATGTATTTGGATTATTATTCTACCATTTTCCACAGCCATCAAATTCGACACCTTATGAACATTATATTTATTCTTTGGTAATTTCCTGAGTCCATGGAGGTACTATTAACTTTGTTTCACATGCATTGAGTTCTTTAAAAGTAGAACCCAGAACAAATTTCCCAATATTTAATATTTTAATATTGAAATGATTGAAGAGAAGGCTCAGAAATAAATGACCACTTCAGATCTGTTCTGGCTCAGTGATCCACAAGCATACCTTGAAAGGATTTTGATCTTCCCCAAGGCTTATATAAATTCAAAGTAGTTAGCATTTCTAAAATATCATCTGCGATTTAAATTTTTTCTGTTGGATAAGGTTGAAAATCACATAGATAATATTTAATAATCAGGAGATTGACATGTAAATCACCATTGTTTGAAAAAGCTCACTGATGCAAAGATATAATTTTCTCTCTCCTCCCCAAACCAGTAAGAAAGCAAATAACAACCTTCTTGTCGTCCTGTGGTTAATAGATTGAAGATTTGTGTTGGGAGATATTAGAAATGCTTTTTTTCTGGAGCTTTCTGGTTGATAAAGTGCTAGATAAAGCAGGCTTTTTACTGAAATTCATTTCCTCTGCTTAATGACTAATTGCAGTGAAATAGACATGGCTTCAAAATCATGTCTTTTCTATTTGCATTTTTTCCTTCTGATTCTTCGATTTAAAATTCCAGTTGTGCTAGAAATCATGATATGTCTAACACTTTTTGAAAATTATATAGATCAAAAGAGAAAGCATGTTCATAAAAAGCTTTGATAGTCTCCTTCTAATAAACCCCCTTTTAGACATTTTTAATTTATACAGAAAAGTAATATTCAGTTGGGAAATGCTCAGATATTGTGCTTTAAAGCCTCAATTTATGTGATCAGCTTGATCCACATGGTGCACATTATCCCTAACTTGTTGGCAGAGGGAAAAATTTAGCTTGATAATATTTTCTATCCTTCATGAAAAAAAATATGCTTATTAAGAAGCTGGGAGGTGATTCTAGGCTGCTTCTAGCAGAGGTACGGAGCTCAGTGGATGCAGAATTACTCTGGGTGCACTAAGCAGACCTTTGCCTGTCTAATTTTCTGTTGCCTTGTTTCCTGAGAGATTATTAATCCCTTTCTTATTTTATAGCCAAAGCCAATAGCAACAGAAGACAACATCTGTGTTCAATAGGTATATTTTTGCCAGCTCGCATTAAATAATTCATTATGGATGTTTGTAGGGCTGAAATTAGCCTTTATTAAATATAGAAGCAGGCATCATTGCATTCCCTAATGAGAGCAATCAACCCCTTTAATGATTCCTCTCTTTAAGTGGTATTGTCAGGACTTTTAATTTTTTAAAAACATTTCTTATTCACCAACTGTTATGGGTTGAATTGTGACCCTTTGAGAGAAGTTGAACTCCTCATCTCTAGTACCTGTGAAAGTGATCTTCTTTAGAAATAGTGTCTTTATGATGACAAGTGAGGATGAGATGCCTGGGGGAGACCCTAATCTAATTTGTCCTTACAAAAGAGAAAATTTGGACACAGATATAGACATGCATAAGGGGAAGTCAAAGAGAATGGTACCTACAAGTCTGAGGCCACCAGAAGCTGGGGATGTGGAGGAGAAAAGGGGAGTGAAAGGGTAAAGACAGTAGGTAAGGGGAGGGGAGGAGTTTTCATGTCAATCTCCTGGCAAAGAATGAGAGGAGGGAAAGAGCAATGAGTAGATGCACTCACAGCCCTCCAGAGCCCGGAAGACTTCCAGCCTCCACAAGTTTAAGACAATGATTTTCTGTTGTTTAAGATACTCAGTTTGTGGTACTTTGTTATAGCAAGCTCAGGAAATGAACAGCAACTCTTTTTGAAGCCTTTCTATGGATTCCATGTGCTTCCATGTTAAATAACCATCTCACTTAAAATTGTACCTCAGGTACTTCCTGTCTCCTTCTATTTTACTTTCCTTCTTACCCACTTATTATTGTTTAAAAACACAATATATTTTACTTACTTATTTTATTTATTTATATATTTGGTCATTTTTTTCCCTCGCTAGAACATGAGCTCCGTAAGGGCAGGGATTGGTTACTACTTAATGATATTGATATCCTCCATCAGTGTACAAAGCAGGTACTTGGATATTTGCAAAATGAATGAATAAATTGCTTCCTTTTCTTTGTCACTAAATTTCATTCCACATAAACCTCAATACTCATCTTACTCTGCAAGGAGCAGGTCTACAAAGACCCATGCAAAGAAAGGAAGAAGTAGGAGAAGGAGGAGGAGCATATAAGATGCTGAGAAATTTGCTTATCTATTATATTTGAAACTGCAAGTAATACAGAGTGAGATTATTATTCTTGCTCTCTCACTCTGTCTCTTTCTGGCTGCCATGAGATAAGTAGTTTTCCTTTATAAGTCCTCTCCACCATGATGTTCTGTTTTACCACAGGCCCAGAGACAACAGAACCAAATGACCATAAGCTAAAACCTTATTCAAAGAGAAAAAGAAACAGCCAGGCATGGTGGCACACACCTGTAATCCCAGCGGCTGGGGCGGCGGTAGAGGGTGGGGGGTGGTGCTGAGGCAGGAAGATCAAGAGTTCAAAGCCAGCCTCAGCAAAAGCGAGGCACTAAACAATTCAGTGAGACCCTATCTCTAAATAAAATACAAAACAGGCCTGGGGATGTGGCTCAGTGGTCATGAGCTCCTGAGTTCAATGCCTGGCACAAAAAAAAAAAAAAAAAAAAAAGAGAGAGAGAGAGAGAAGAAGAAGAAGAAACAGAAAGATGCTGTTAAGAAGGGCCAAAAGGGTTTGTGTGGTTCTGGACAAGGAGATGATCAGTCCAAAGAAGACTGTGAGTTAGCTCTGTGTATTCAAAGCACATGTGGAACTTGAGCTCTTGGGGATGAAGAACCAGCTTGTGGTTCTGCCAGTTCTCTGCAGAACAGCACTGAAATAATGAAGGTCATGTAATCCAGTGTGGGAATTTTTCTAATTTCATAAGAAATGATGAAGGTTGGGATCATTAGGGAACATTCTGAAAGCATGGATGAGGAAGAAAAAAAGAAGTTGAAAAGGAAATTAGCCAGATTTTACTTGAAATTAGAGCAGGGGCCTTGGACAAAGTACCAAGTAAAGTAACCAATGACCTTCCTGAGCTCCAACCCCTAGAAGTAATGGCTGCCTCAGAAGATGAAGAGGAGGAAGAAGCCTTAGAAACCATGTAGTCCCAGGTACCACACTCCACAGCTGGGGTTGCCTAGCTGGGCCCCAAGATTCTCCCCATGGTGCATCACATGTATGTCCTGTACTACATCTTTGTTGTGTGGTATTACATTTTGGAGAAGGTTCTATGCTAATATCTCTTCACTCTCTGCAAGATTTGGGGATCTCAAAGAGATTGTTCTTATGAAAATATATGATACATCATTTTCAGGAATAAAAAAAGCAGAAGTATCCTATCAGGGAGAGGGTAAAGAAATCTGTTTTCTTGTGAAGCAATTCTGAGAATAGAGTTAATTGTCTGAATATTTGAGGAATATGTGCATTTGTATGTGTGTGTGTGTGTGTGTGTGTGTGTGTGTAAAACACTACATAAATGAATTTTAATAAAATTCTGCTTTGTAAAAATCTTATTATAATTTAGGAAAGATCTTTATGTCTTTTATTTTTATTCATCCCTATGCTTTGGTGTCAGTTCAAGTCCATGAGATTTCTGTAACTTTTGAGTAACATTTATTTCTTATAGGATAGCAAAGTGATTTTGAATATCCATATTTTAGCTGAAATCTCTGATTTTTGACTAACTGCTCACAGAGAAAAGTCATGGATGTATAATATGCTTGGATTCAGATTTTCATTTAGTACACTTCAATAGGCATCATGCATGAGTGGACGAGTCATCAAGACTCACAAGAAGGTTCTGAGAGGGTTTGCATGACTTTGAAATTACTATCTCAAGGGAAAACAAGTAATGCTCCATAGAACTGACCATTCTGGGCAAGAGTATTATGTTATTTTCATGAGGTTATGGTACCCAGGGGAACCCCTTTCTTAACCTCTTCTAGCCTGGAACAGTATGGCTTCCCAAGAGTTTTGTTGTTTGTTTGGTGTTTTTTGTTTTATCAATTTCCCTCAGTATTAGCTCAATACAATTATTACTACTTTTGATCACCATGTTTTTATGTTGCTTAAACTGAAGTTTATAATTCACTTGTGGGTTATATTTTCAATCCCAGAGCAGAGAAGAACAATGGTTTGAAATCAGAAAGTCATACCTTGTGCTGTATGTATGAACTTGGGCAGATTATTTAGCCTTTTGTAGCCTATGGGGGGAGAAAGCTGTAGCTAATCCTACAGAATTATTGTTTAGAGAACAAAAACAAAAGTAAGGTCCTAGAACATGATAGGCATTCTGCAAATGGTGCAGATTGCTATTTCCCATGTAAGCTGGCGATTCTGATACAGCATTTACTTAACCTATAGATCTGGGCTGCTCTGTTGTCAGCAGAATTATTAACAGTGGAGCCTTTCCCCACAGGCATGGGGCAGCAAGCACAGCCTTTGATGCAATTTGACTCTTCCACATTATAGATACAATGTGATTTTCTGCAGGAAATTCAGGTTGCAGGTGCCAAGAAAACGGAGGATGTATGTGAATGCTCAGAAGGCCTTGAGGATTCTCTGACAGAGTCCTCCACAAAATCCCACTTGGAAAACTCCCCAGTGACCCAAATCTTTTTGCTTTGATGGTTGCCACAGTTTTCCCCTACCCGCCAGGAGGTTTGTGAGTTCACTGCTAGTGCATTCCGGCAGAAATGCTGAGTACATCCTTGAGCAACAACTTCACCTGTTTTTCATGAGTCACACTAACTCCCAATTCCACTGAGGTGTTAGGGAGGCTTGTTAGAGCATTACACCAGCACATAGAAAAAAAAAGATGAAATCAACTTGAAAGATAATTTATGAGCAACCTCTTTCAGTTTGAAAATATGCCAGCAAGCCTAGCAGAAGCCACTCAGGATTTTATGGATTTTTTTTGTTATTGTTGTTTGTCATTTTGGTACGATAACCACCTGTAGTCATTAACACACTCTATTTCTAGCAGAGGATCTCAAACATCTGCTGCTGCAGCCAAAATGTCCCTCAACAGAATTAAACTTTATGTCCTGAAATGGGAATTTCATATCCCATTGTTGGAATTATGCACATGCCTTCTTAATCTGCATTCTGCTGATTCTTGATTGTAGCTCTGCATTCCAGAAGCTATTGGTACCACCCTGCTCATTCTTACAACTGTGCTGTTATTTTAAGTTATTCTCATAAGTGTCTTATCTTTCCTGTTGGATTTCAGGCTCACTGAGGGCAAATAGGAAGTCTCTTACAATTTTATGGCTTATCCTGCACCTAGCAAAGTGGGGCTCAGGAAATGCTTACTGAATGCATTTTGCATGCTGTTCTGTAGTCATAATAATACTACACAGCCAACAGATTTGAGGGTATAGAAGGATGAGGGAGAGGAAACTAAAATAAATCACTTCTATAGTTTCTTTCACTGAAATGATTTTATGTAATCATAAAGGTAAAAAGATCTCAAATTATCCTGACAACTTGGAATAGCCATATTTACCATAAAGGGTGAAACTACTTGTTTGTATATGTTGAGTAATTTTATTCTTCTGCCCTACAGATAGTTTCTGAAACTAAAAGTTGTTAGATTGAATTTTCCCTAAAAATGGTTTATCCTGGAAATCCTTTTCTCCTAAGCACAACTCTGCGTATTAAATAGCCACTGCAGCTCATCAGTCTCGTCCTCGGTAAATTATCCTGAGAGATCACCATATTGAGGCTCAAAGGTTTTAAAGATATTAACATTCTAGTATGATGCTTTTTTTTTTTTTTACTGGAAAGAAGCTGATGTAATTTGACCTTAAAATATGAAAATGTGATCTTCCATTTAGACCACACAGAGGCTCTGAATCTCATGGACCACATTTCCTGTAAATACCCTGTGTGTGTTCTACAGGATGTAATTTTCACGGTCCCTAAGTGAAACTTGAACCATGCATGCTCAGAAATGTTGTTTTGCTTTCAAGAATTTCGTGATGTCTTTAAAATAATTTACAAGTATAAACTACTGTTTGAATATAATTTACTATTCAAGGTGGCAGGCATTTTATTCTTTTTTGGGGGGGTGGTAAGAGTTATTTTGACTAAAGAATAAACATTTTCATTTTTAGCTACATATTATTATTTTAAATGGTGAATATTATACTTGTGCATTTATTAGACAAAGAAATGTATAAAATTATACTTGAAGTCTATGTGAAGTCCATATATAGCTCTGTGAGTTCTCTGGCAGGCTGGTGTCACTGTCCTGGTCTGGACATTGACTTTGTCCAGGCTCATCACAGGCAATTTCTAAATAGAGGCCAGATGAAAGTGAGAAAAACAAAATGTGATGTTTTTCATAATTTAAGACATGAGTGACCAGGATGTCAAGTTGAAAACAATGCTGCACAAAGCCTCTTCTTAGATCTTTCAAAATAGCTTCCCTGGCATCTTGTTGAACTCAGGAAAAATCCAAATTAATCCAGAGAAGGAAAAGCCTAATATCAGGTCATTAGAAATAGAAGGAGAGGATTCAGCTCCAAGATGGTGGCCTAGACGGACACTGCGGTTGGAGTCTCTCCAGAATTGGAGTTTAAAGTAGTGGAAATACCATCTCCCAGCCAGCTTCTTGACGTCATCCTACAGCTCATCATCCCCTGCAGGAATTTCACTCCCATGTGTACACAGGGCCACCAGGCAGCAGCCATTACCACAAGCAGTGTGACTTCAACTGCCAGCGGTGGAACACAGCTACAGTGTGGGACCCCAGCCCAGGGCTCAAGCCCAGGATTCGCCCCAGGCGGGTGGGGCCTGCTTCTACATGGGGTACCTGGCTCCAGTACGCACCCAACCACACAGGACCCCTAGCAGTTGCTCCTGTGGACAAACGTCTCCTGTGCAGGACCCCGGGCTACTATTCTTTGAGGATCTCCATCTACCAGTGCAGAACTTCCTGCACCAGGGGATACCAGACAACATGTGGGGACAAACTTATACTTCAACACAGCACACTGTGAAGCAGTGTCTCCACTGCATCCAAGACCACCAGCAGCCCAGACCTTCACCCTGTTGCTGAAGGAGATGGCTTCTTTGTGAGACCCCTACCTATGACATACTTCACCGGAGTGAGGAAATTCCAGTAAGCAACAAACAACTCCACCTACTGGAGGTGAAAGGAAGCAATCCTGTTTACGTACATTGAGACTGTTTATATATTTTTTTAATTCTTATTTCTTATTTTATCCTTTATTTTTTTCTCCTAATATTCCTTTTGTTTAATCCTTTTGTTTGATTCTCTGCTCTTGTCTTCTTTTCTTTCTTTTTTTCTTTCCTCTTTTCTCTCCCACTCCTTTCCCACCTTCTCATCCCCAACATTTGTGAAACCAAGTATTTGCTATACAGTAGGATATGGTAGACTGGAAAACCTGAAGAGAATATTAGAGTGGTATTATATAGTCTTGTAACTCCCACTTGCACATGTTTTATTTTTTTCTTAATTATCATGCCTCCTCACTAGCTGTACTCTTATTTTTTTCCCCTCTTACTGGTCTTCCTCAACTCTTTTTCACTCTTTCTACTAATAGCCAACTTCTTTTGTATTCCTTTTTCATGCTTTCCAGGATCTAATAAACATATCCTCACTTCCTACTACCCTAACATTCTATCCTACACCCCACCCTCAAGTTTCTCTAGCCCACCAGAAGAAACTATAGATCCCTGTGCAAACCCATTGTTTACATAATAGATGTTAAGTGAGCTCATAATTGCTGTATATTGTGACTAAACTGTAAATGTATTTAGGAGCTATTAGGAGCTACTTGGTTTAAAACTATATATAGTTTGCATTAAGATCTGTCAATATTGGTCTCCCCCCTAAAGGAGAAGTATTGAAACCCTGCAGGGAAACTATAACCCTGTAGGATTTAAAAAAAAAAAAAAAAAAAAAACTGTAACACCTTGGATCAGCAGAGCTAGAAGGAAAGACAGACAAACACCATGAAAAAACAAGGGAAGAAAGTGCCTCAAACAAACCAAGATACTACATTATTAGAATCCATGGTCAGTACAGCAGAAGAAATGACAGAACAGGAGTTCAGGATATACATAATTAAAATGTTCTGTGATTTAAAGAATAATATAAGAGAGCAAGCTCAGTCAGCAAAAGATCATTTCGATAAAGAGATACATAGGCAAATACAGGAAGTAAAAGATCACTTCAATAAGGAGATAGAGATTCTGAAAAAGAACCAAACAGAAATCCTTGAAGTGAAAGAAACAATAAACCAAATTAAAAACTCAATAGAAAGCATCACCAACAGATTAGACCACTTGGAAGACAGAACCTCAGATACTGAAGACAAAATATTTAACCTTGAGAATACAGTTGACCACACAGTGAAGACAGAAATCATGAACAGAACATCCAAGAATTATGGGATAACATTAAAAGACTAAATCTAAGAATTATTGGGATAGAGGAAGGCATAGAATTAAAAACCAAAGGAATGAGTAATCTATTCAATGAAATAATATCAGAAAATTTTCCAAATATGAAGAATGAATTGGAGAATCAAATTCAAGAGGCTTACAGGATACCAAATGTACAAAATCACAATAGATCTACACCAAGGCACATCATAATGAAAATGCCTAACATTCAGAATAAGGAGAGAATCTTAAAAGCCACAAGAGAAAGGAACCAGATTACATATAGGGGGAAGCCAATTAGGATCACTGCAGACTTCTCAACCCAGACCCTGAGAGCAGGAAGATCATGGAACAACATATACCAAGTGCTAAAAGACAGTGGATGACAACCAACAATCTTATATCCAGCAAAATTAAGTTTTAGATTTGAATGGTGAAATAAAAAACTTCCAAGAAAAACAAAAATTAAAAGAATTCACAGAAAGAAAGCCGGCACTACAGAACATTCTTGGCAAATTATTCCATGAAGAGGAAATGAAAAACAACAATGAAAACCTGCAGAGGGAGGAGCTATAGTAAGGGAAAGACCAATCAAAGGAGAAACCCGGTCAAGTTAAAAACTAAGAATAAACCAAAATGTCTGGGAATACAAACCATGTCTCCATAATAACATTGAATGACAACGACCTAAACTCAGCAATTAAAAGACACAGACTGGCAGATTGGATCAAAAACAAAAAGACCCAAAAATATGCTACCTCCAAGAGACTCATCTCATAGAAAGAGACACCCACAGACTGAAGGTGAAAGGATGGAAAAAAATTTATCACTCACATGGACTGCGTAAACAAGCAAGAGTTTCCATCCTCATTTCAGACAAAGTGGACTTCAAACCAAAGCTAGTGAAAAGGGATAAAAAAGGTCATTTCATACTGCTTAAGGGAATCATACATCAACAAGACAAAATAATCTTAAATATCTATGCCCCAAACAATGGGGCAGACATGTTTGTCAAACAAACCATTCTTAAATTCAAGAATCAAATAGACCATGACACAATAGTATTGGGTGGCTTCAACACAACTCTCTCACCACTGGATAGATATTCCAAGCAAAAAACTAAACAAAGAATTTGCAAGACTTAATAGAACAATCAATGGTCTAGACTTAATGGATATATATAGAATATTCCATCCTTCAACAAGCAAATACACATTTTTCTCAACAGCACATGGATCCTTCTGCAAAATAGATCATATGTGTCACTTTGATAAGGGGTGGAGGGAGGAAAAGGCCACGTGGCTTCTCGACGAGTTGAAGTCCAAGAGAGACAGAGAAGGGGTCCTGGGCTAGACGAAAAGGGGTCTCTCTGGATGGTGGTGATCCATGGAGCCAATCTCCCCAGGTCCTGGGGTGTAGGTAAAAATTTGCTTTGCCCCAGTGAGATGCAGAGATACCTGGGACAAGAAACATACCGGGGTGAGGAACAAAAAAAAACAGTTTATTCTAGAAACTATAGAAGCTTAAATGCACTCTTGGACCAATCATATTCAAAGGTCAAAAACAAAGGGGTGCTCTTTGGCAAGAGCACAGTCTATTAGCATAGAATGGGGAAGGATGGAAGGGAGGGGTGGGAAGGTATGGAGATCCTCCTACACATATACTATGCTACAAAGCAAGTCTTAGTAAATCCAAAAACATAGAGGTATTACCCTGCATTCTATCTGGAATGAAACTAGAAATTAATAACTGTTTCAAAAAAATAAGTCACCACAACACCTGGAGACTCAATAATTTGCTATTGAAGAATTCATGGGTAATGGAAGACACCAGGGAGGAGATAAAAAAATTCTTGGAGGTAAATGAGAACTCCGATACAACATACCAAAATCTCTGGGGCACTATGAAGGCAGTGCTAAGAGGAAAGTTCATTGCATTAAGCTCATATATTCAAAGATGTAAAAGTCAACAAATCAATGACTTGATACTACAACTCAAAGCCCTAGAAAAAGAAGAACAAAATAACACCAAAAGAAGTAGAATTCAGGAAATAATTAGAATCAGGGCTCAAATCAATGAAATTGAAACACAAGAAACAATTCAAAAAATTGATAAAACAAAAAGCTGGTTCTTTGAAAAAATAAACAAAATTGACAAACCCTTAGCCACCCAAACAAAAAGAAGGAGAGAGAAAACCCAAATTACCAAAATTTGTGATGAAAAAGGAAATATCACGACAGACCCTGCTGAAATACAGAGGATAATTAGAAACTATTTTGAAAACTTATATTCCAGTAAAATAGAAAACCCTGGAGACACTGACAAATTCCTAGAGACATATGACCTACCCAAATTGAATCAGGAGGACATTCATGACTTAAACAGATCAATTACAAGCAAGGAAATAGAAGATGCCATCAAAAGCCTTCCAACCAAGAAAAGCCCTGGACCAGATGGATTCTCAGCCGAGTTCTACAAGATCTACAAAGAAGAACTAACTCCAATACTCCTCAAATTATTCCATGAAATAGAAAGGGAAGGAACTCTTCCAAACTCATTCTATGAGGCTAGTATGACCTTGATTCCAAAACCAGACAGAGACACATCAAACAAGAAAAATTTCAGACCAATATCCCTGATGAATATAGATGCAAAAATTCTCAATAAAATTTTAGCAAATTGCATACAAAAGCATATTAAAAAACTAGTGCACCATGATCAAGTGGGGTTCATTCCAGGGATGCAAGGTTCATTCAACATATGGAAATCAATACATGTAATCCATCACATCAATAGACTTAAAGATAAGAATCACATGATTCTATCAATTGATGCAGAGAAAGCATTTGACAAAATACAGCACCCTTTCATGTTTAAAACACTAGAAAAACTAGGGATAGTAGGAACATACCTCAACATTATTAAAGCAATATATGCTAAACCTAAGGCCAACATCATCCTAAATGGAGAAAAATTGGAAGCATTTCCTCTAAAAACTGGAACAAGATAGGAATGCCCTCTCTCATCACTCTTATTCAATATAGTCCTTGAAACTCTAGCCAGAGCAATTAGACAGACAAAAGAAATTAAAGGGATATGAATAGAAAAAAAAGAACTCAAACTATCATTATTTGCAGGCGACATGATTCTATACTTAGAGGATCCAAAAAATTCCACCAGAAAACTTCTAGAACTAATAAATGAATTCAGCAAAGTTGCAGGATATAAAATCAATATCCATAAATGCATTTCTATACATTAGCAATGAGTTCTCTGAGAGAGAAATTAGGAAAACTACTCCATTCACAATAGCCTCCAAAAAAATAAAACACTTGGGAATCAATTTAACAAGAGTGGTGAAAGACCTCTACAATGAAAACTACAAGACACTAAAGAAAGAAATCAAAGATCTTAGAAGATGGAAAGACCTCTCATGCTCTTGAATAGGCAGAATCAATATTACTAAAATGGCCATACTACCCAAAGCACTATACAGATTCAATGCAATCCCAATTAAAATCCCAAAGGCCTTTCTTATAGAAATAGAAAAGGCAATCATGAAATTCATTTGGAAAAATAAGAGATCAAGAATAGCCAAAGCAACCCTGAGCAAGAAGAGTGAAGCAGGAGGCATTACAAACCAGACCTTAAACTTTACTATAGTAACAAAAATGGCATGGTATCAGCACCAAAATAGACATGTAGACCAATGGTACAGAATAGAAGACACAGAAAGTAATGCACATAAATACAGCTATCTCATACTAGACAAAGGTGCCAAAAACATACATTGGAGCAAAGATAGCAACAAATGGTGCTTGAAAACTGGAAATCCATATGCAGCAAAATGAAACTAAACCCCTATCTCTCATCATGCACAAAATTCAACTCAAAGTGGATCAAAGACCTAGGACTTAGACCAGACACACTGCGTCTAATTGAGAAGAAAGTAGGCCTAAATCTTCATCATGTCGAATTAGGCCCTGACTTCCTCAACAAGACTCCAAAAGCACAAGAAATAAAAGGAAGAATGAGTAAATGGGATGGACTTAAACTAAAAAGCTTCTTCTCCGCAAAAGAAACTCTTAATGAGGTGAACAGAGAGCCTACATCTGGGAGCAAATTTTTGCCACACATACATCAGATAGAGCACTGATCTCCAGGGTATATAAAGAACTCAAAAAACTTAACACCAAAAAAACAAACAACTCGATCACTAAA
The DNA here is from genome assembly GCA_004024805.1 of Geosciurus inauris. Classification (NCBI taxonomy): domain Eukaryota; kingdom Metazoa; phylum Chordata; class Mammalia; order Rodentia; family Sciuridae; genus Geosciurus; species Geosciurus inauris. Next base: position 40,269 of record PVHX01002483.1, read on the forward strand.
TGTGCTAAGGAGCTGAATAGAAACCTCCCAGAAGAAGATATACAATCAATAAACAAATACATGAAGAAATGTTCAACATCTTTAGCCATTAGAGAAATGTAAATCAAAACTACTCTCAGATTTTATCTCACCCCAATCAGAATGGCAGCTATCCAAAAAGCAACAGTAAGTGCTGGCAAGGATGTGGTGAAAAAGGTTCACTCAAACATTGCTGGTGGGACTGCAAACTGGTTTAACCAATCTGGAAAGCAGTATGGAGATTCTTTAAAAACATGCAATGGAACCTCCATTTGATCCAGCTATTCCACTCCTTGGCCTATACCCTAAAGATTTAAAAACAGCATACTACAGTGACGCAGCCACTTCAATGTTTATAGCAGCACAATTCACAATTGCAAAACTTTGGAAGCAACCCAAATGCCCTTCAATAGATGAATGGATAAAGAAACTGTGGTACATATACACAATGGAATATTATTCAGCAATAAAAGAGAATAAAATTATGGCATTTGCAGGTAAATGGATGGAATTGGAGAACATTATGCTAAGTGAAGTAAGCCAATCCCAAAAAACCAAATGCTGAATGTTCTCTCTGATTAGTGGATGCTGAAACATAAGGGGGGTGGTAATGGGGAACATAGGAGAAATGGAGAATCTCTGGATGGGGTAGCGGGGAGGAGGGGGGAGGGAAAGGGAAATGGGTGTAGTAATGATGGTTGAATGAGATGGTCATCACTACCCTAGGTGCATGTATGAAGATACAAATGGTGTGACTCTATCTGGTTTGCAACCAGAGAAATGAAAAAACTGGGCTGCATATATGTACTATGACTTGACTTGAAATGCATTTAAATAAAAAAGTTAATTAATTAAAAATAAATAAATAAACAGAAAAAAAAATAGAAGATGGAGATATATACTATTCCTTTCCTGCAGGCTCAGGATTCTGGACAATGTTTTTCTGTGTTCAGAGAAGCAGAAAATAAATGAGAAAAAGAAATTTTAGTGAACATAGCCTTTTTGAACTGATTTACCTAGTGCTCAAAGTCAGGGAATGAATGTGTATGTACATGTATGCCCATGTGTATGTGTGAAGTATGCATGTGATGTTGTGTGTGTGATTATGGATGGTATTCATGCATTTTGTGTGTGAAGAGGCCTGGGTGGGTGGCATCTAGTTGTATGGCATGTTTGAAAATACATGTATGTGTGTATGTGGTATGTGTGGGATGTAAGTGCATGTGCATGTTGTATATGTGTAAGTGTGGATATGTGGTAGGAATATGTGTGTGTGCTTGATGTTTATGTGTGTATGTGTGGAGCATATGAGCAGATGTGGTATATGCATGATGCACATGTGTGCACATGTGTGTTATGCATAGTTACATGTATGTATTTGGGGGTGTGTTGTATGCAATTTTATGTGTAGTGTTTTCTGTGTGTGATTTTTGTGTCATATGTATGTGTGTGGGAAATTACTTGTAAATATGTTTTCAATGAAAGAACAGTGCCTCCAACATTTATCCCCTCCAATCTACACTCTGCTGCAGAGTTATCTTTCTAAAAGCTCTTTTTGAGCTTAGTTTATCCCTTCTAAAAAAAAGAAAGAAAAGGCTCCCAAAGCTTGCAGAAGACACTTGATGGCCCTTCTCTGACTGCACTTCACTTTTGTCCAGTGGGAATTAGTTGTCTGGCCCTTGCTACCACTCCATCCTTTCATATGCAATCTCCAGGGAGGCAGGTGGGGTGGGAGTTAAGAGAATGCAGAAACACCGGCTTAGAAGCCAGGTCACTTGGGTCATCTCTGCAATTTACTAGATGCTTGACTTTGTACTAGGTACTTGATCTCTCTGAGCCTGACTTTCCTCATTCATATAGTGGGGATGATAACTATGTGTCTCCTCATTAGGGAATTAGGATGTCATTGTGAGGGTGCAACAAGTACATATATGGAAAGCACTTACAATAGCACTGGGCACCACGTAACTGCTGTGTAGGACTTACCCATTATTTTCATTCACCTCTGTATATGGAATACTCTTCTCCCTCTTATACGCATGGAAATCCTTCCTGGTCCAGTTTCACTGTCATCATTGAAGCCAACTATCATATTTGAACTCAGGAAGCTTTATAGGTTAGCGGTTTAGGGCTTGGATGAGGAATCCTGTAGGGAGGGTCCAATGCAAGCTCTGTTCTTTCAAGGCTTTTTTCCGTGTAACTTTGTTACCAGTGAACTGGAGACTGTGAGCTGATGTATGGGAATTGTGCTGTGGAGTGTCTCCTCTCTCCTCCACTGTAGATTCCTTGTGTTTTGTTTCCTCTGGACACTTTCCTGCATTTATCTGTGTTGTGTCACCTTTACGTGGTGCCGTCTAGACTGTATCATTTCCTCTCCCTCTGTTGCTTAGCACAGTGCTATGTTCAGAAAATGCCTTCCAAACACATTTGTGGAGTAAACAAAAAATGAAAGAGAAATCAGAAAGTGCATTGTGGACTTTCAGGGTCAGTCTAAAAGCCATTACTGTAAAAATATACAATGATATTGATAAACATTCAAAGAGCTGCCTTTAAAAGTTTTCATAGTTCAAAGATACCCTGAAATCTTTGGAAGGCAAAAAAGACTTTTAAGAACCTACTTTAATTTGTTTTCATCCCCTATTTCTTTTGTTGTCATGTGGTGAGGAAGGCTGATTCTCAGGGTCATTGTAAATTGATTTTGTGCTGTGCACTTAAAAGAACTGAAGGAGGTTCTTAGAGTTTTGTTCACTATTATTGCTCCTAAGGATTCTCATTCTGATCATTGATTTAATTTTTTTCTTTTGGTAATAGCTTTTTGAACTACCCAAAACACTCCCTATTTTAGCAAAAATATTAGATTTGTGTATAATTGGTGTAGGATTTTATTTTGGTCTTGATATGTGTAAAAATACCATAATTCATATAATTCTAGTAGTTATGTTTTCAAATTCCACTAATGTCTGTAGATAACTCATTGTATAAATTTTTATGATTGGTTGAGGCAGTCAAAATGTAGAAGGTGAGAAATAATGTGTATGAAATATATTTTCTCATTTTGTTATTTGTATACTTTAAAGGTTTTTTTAAAAACCAATATTTCTTAATTTTTTTCATTTTACTGAAAAGGGCTTTCAGATTGCCTAACAGTTTATAGCAGAATCCAACAATTGCTTTTGTAAATATCAGAACTGATACATAAATTCCAGAGGGACTCAATCTTTAGTAGCCTGAGTTAGTCACTGGGAGATTGATTTTATAAATTGGTATTCAAAGTATTTCTTGTCTTGATAAAACAAAGCCTTTTCCACTACTTGAATAGGGTTCTACAGTCCACCATTTTCTCAGATTCTTCAGCTGTTTTCTCAGATAATATTCTGCTGGGATGCTGTGTCTAACCATCCTACAAAAGAGTAATAAATAGACTGCTTGCCCTTTGCTTTGGTTTTAGTCAGCACCTTGGAGAGCAGAGGTTAAACCATAAAAAAGTGATGGAAAATAAAAAGGGAAATTTCACAAAATGATAAAAAAAAATCATTCCAATTATAAGTGGGAGATGTGTACAAATGCTCCATTGATGAAATGACTTTCCTTACTGTGTGAAAATTAAAGAATCTCTGGACCTAAACCCCTTTAATACCCCCAAACAAGACTTCTGCCACAGCAGGAAGTCAATTATCTCCATGGCAACCCAAACAAATAGTGAATATTGCCTTAGCAGACAAGATGGATGAAAGGTGCATCTAAAATTAATTTATGTCTTGGGATCAGACACTTGAGATGAGAGAACTGGTCCATAAAGTACCCAGGAGAAGCCATTAAAGGAGAAACAAAATAAGTCCCTTGTTGAGTTCCCCAGAGAGCAGTGGTTGAAACATATAAATCCTGTTTGCCTCTTCCTTTAAGGGCGAAAGTTGTCAATATGTCCCCATTTACATGACCACTTTGATGATGGCCCCCTGTAAATCTCAAGCCTGCCAAAGAATGTTTATTAACAAGTGCCTTCAAGAGTGATCTCTTAATCCATCCTCTTGTACCGCTGGAGACTTTCTTTTTATTATTACATACATCAATTCTGAGATGCAGAGATGCCCCAAAGACTAAAGTTCAGAAGATTTCCAGTCCATAAAAATCTTGCATTTAAAAAAAAAGAAAAGAAAACAGGAAGAAAGGAAAATGATAACTCACACACAGAATAACACACAGAACTCTCAGAAGCTATCATGGAGTGGTAAATTTTTTCATTAAGTATAGAAATTAAAAACACTAATTAAACCACTGTTTGGAAAATAACCGTAAATATTAAAAGGAACTTTTCAGTGGGAAAAAAAAAGCTCTGCTTTTTTTTGTGCCTGGAGATGTGGCTTTTGAAGTTGGGAGATTCTGACAGGGAGCCTCCTATGTGGAAGAGCTTGTTTCTTACCCTACGTAGGAAGATGGTGGGACCTGAAGGCTGAGCAGGGTGCAGACCCTAACTGTTCCTTGTTAGAGCTGTATTCTCTAGACTGCAATCACAATTAACACTTTACCTGACTCAGGCTTCCTGTCTGCAGCAAATTATATCTCATCCCTCCCAGCCCTTTTCCCAAGATCACAGTTTCTTCTTCCACATGTAATGTGTAGTCGATTGCACAGTCCAGTTATTTCTTTCTTCCTGGGACCTCTCACTCATTTCCCTTCCTTCTTATTAACCTTGCTATTGCACAACTGGATTGTTATAATAGCCCCCTAATTTACCTGGCTGTCTTCTTGCCCTCCTCACTCCCATCTTTTCTGTACATTAGTTGGATCCATTATCCCAGAAGATCATTTTAATGTTTCACCCTTTCACTCAAAAACATAATGATTTCCTGTTGCTTGTAGATGAAAACCCAAATTCCTCCATGTGGTATTTATGGTTCTCCACCAGCTGACCTTATCTGTGCTCTAATACATCTCTACACCAATTGTTTCCATGAATCCATCATTCTAATCATTATCAGTTACCGCAAATGCCTTCTACTTTCCTGTGTCCTTTACTCCTTTAATTCTTATTGCTTATCTGGAAGAACTTCCTCATGGCTTTTAATTGTTCCTCCACAACACAAAAAGTTCCTAGTGATATTTTTTACATCTTTTTAAAATTCACCTCAAATTTATCTCCATGAATAGTTGCTAACCACTCTGCTCTCAAAATCTCCTTTGCCTCTGAATTCCAGTAGCACTTAATATCTGTAGTAGGCAGAATAACCTACAAAGATGTCTATGCCCTAAATCCTGGAAACTGTGATTGCTATGTTACAGGGTAATGGGGAAATTTCAGGAATAATTAAGGCTGTGAGTTTTAAAATAGGGAGGTTATCCTGGATTATCTACCTATTATATACTCAATCACATGAGCACTTAAGACAGAGAACTTTTTCTGGCTGCAGTCAGAGACATGTAGCTGAAGAGGAGGCAAGAGGGATACAGTAAAAGGAAAAGTTAGAAAGATTCTAAGTGTGAGAAGAATCGATGCAATGTTAGTGGTTTGCAAGGCAGGGAACCACATGTAGACCTCTAGGAGTTAAGGTTGGCCCCCAGCCAACTGTCAACAAGAGAATGGGTCCTCAGTCCTTCAACTGCAAGGAATTAAATTTTATCAACAAAGTGGATGAACTTGGAAGTGGATTCTTCCCCGACCTTCTGCTAACAGCTTAACCTTGATTTTGCTTTTGTGAATCCTGAAACAGAAAACCAGCCAAGTCCAACTAAACATCTGACCTATAATAATACTGTGAGACAATACATTTTGTATTGCTTTAAATCACTAAAGTTCTAATTATAGAAATCGGATACAATATCCTTACTGTACATTTCACCAAGTTTGATAGTTAAGAGACTTGCATTTGGAATTTGACTCTTTGAGCCTGAATTCTACTTCAATATCCACAAACTACATGGTCTTTGGAAATTACTTAACCTTTTTTTGTTACAGTTTCCTTATCTCTAATAGTAAACTCACTATTCTCTCATGATAACTCATGATTCTAAGGAATGTTAAGTTAGATGTTACATATAAAGGCATTATATGTAACAGCTGACATGTACTAATTTTCAATAATGCTTTGCCTTATGATTGTTTATATTTATAATGTATCTATACAACTAGATTCTGTGATCCTGAGATATGAAGTGGTGGGCTAAACATGGCTATGAATTCTTCATGGGTATTCCCATGTAGAAATGAAGCTTGTTTCTCCACTACTTGTATCTTGGCTTGCCTTTGAGTTTTACTGATCATTAGAACATGATATGTTGCATGCTGTGGAAGTTTCAAAGGGACTTGTAGATTTGCCTGTGCTTCTTTGGAATGCTTCTGCCATCATGTGAAGAAGCCCAGGATGAAAGGCAAAGTGGTGAGAGGTCTGGTCATCTCTGTCATTTTAGATATCCCAGCATAGGCCCCAGATGTGTCATGGTCTCAGACTATTAAAACATCCATTATCAGTCAAGTTTCCAAGTCCAGGTAAGATCTGAAGAACTGTTCAGTCAGCCCACAAAATCTTGAAGTATAATAAATTGTTGACTTTTAACCTGCTTTGTTCCATTTATGTTTCACTTTGTTTCTGTAGCAATGTATAGCTGATATCTGAGACTATCTTACTTTTTTTTTGCCTTATCCATTGCATCATACTCAGAACATAGTCCAGAACCTTGTGCATTATAAACATGTAAATATTTTTAATATAATTATTACTCTTTGTTTTTTAATACCTTGGTCTGATTATGAAGAAGCCCAAACACATATTTTCAGACTACTTTTATAATTTGGGTAAGCATATGCTACTTCTAAAATTGTTTAGTTGGGATGGAAAAGACATCATAGGAAAGGTGTTGCTGACTAAAATAACTGGAAAACTGCTTGAGCAATGTATCTTTTACTCATTAAAGCTGATTTTGTGCAAGTCACCTAGGTTCTTGGTTAGCTCATCTGTAATGCAGGAGGTTTGTATCAAAGGAGCTCCCTGGTCTCTTCCAAATTCTCCCATATTCTACCATGACGGCCTCCCTAAAGGCCTGACATAAATAGCTGTGACCAAGGGGTAGGTGCTGCTAAGTTCATTCCAAGTTCAAAACTGTTGTCAGGAAGGAAAAGGCTGTTGGTTTGTGAGTAGAAGGTATGACCCAATGGTCACTGGCTTAAGAGATTCTGTTTCATGATATGTTTTGTCATTTGTTGGGAAGGAAATTAATTGGTGATCTTTGTCTAGCTCTGTGTGTCCATGTCATAAAACACATCACTATTGGCAGATAGCTTCAGTCTTGGCAGAGACAAGAGAATATGGAAATGTTTTAAGAATGAGTAGGCCTCTTTTACCTTGCCTAATGGCAGTTTCTTTCACAGTAATGTTGTAACGACCACATGTTGTGGCAATGTTAGAAGATGCTGAAGATTGTTCTGTTTGCCCAATAATGGGAAGTAAAAAGATAATTTTCTTAACCTAACCTAAATAATGTCTAATGCCTCTTAGGAAACAGTTCATGAATACAAATTATTTTTTGTTAAACATTTATTTCTCTCTCCTAGTAATACATGCTGCTGATCACAACAGAATGAAACTGATCTCTCCCTCTAGATAATATATCCAGTATCCACTAATGAAGGGTCAATAGTTGTTGGATTACACTGGTGCCAATACTGGTGTTTCATCTGCTCTCAGGTCAGGACATAGGGAGGCTACTGCCTCTGCCCTTCTGCTCTTTGCTCCAATCCTGTTTACTGTGGTTGGTTTCTCTGGAAGAACTTCCATTCCGTTCTATCACTATTCATGTGAACCTGAATTCTTCCTCCCTCCACTCCTGTCCTCCTGGCTGATCAAAGCCCAGTGACCTGAAGTCTGAGAGCAACTGACCTCCCATCTCTGAGCCTAGTCCAAGCTTTTGGAATTTACACCTTATCCCTGGACATGGAGGTAAAGATAAAACATCTTTCAAGGTATCTGTAGCCATAGAAAAAAGTAACTTGTATCTCAAAATATTTTAGCTTCCCTCATGTACAGGGAAGATACTTCCATAGATCAGTGGGATAGAAATACTTTTATTATCATTTAAAGAGTCCAGAAGCTTCCTGTATCTTTAATCATAAATGATTTGACAGACCGTCATGGGCCTTACACACCGCATATAACTTTTGTCCAGTGTGCTTTATATAGCAATCTTATAAATCATTGCCAAATATTTAGAAATTTTTTAAAAAGCAGAATGATAAAAAGTGGTCACCAGGTCACCTGCAAAATATATAGATTAAAGAGTATAATACCTTGAGAAAAATGTTGGCAGTCCAAAAAATTTTTTAAAAAAAGAAAAATTTTGGTAGTCATTTCCTCTAAATTAGTATATGTTGAGAGACACGGAAAAGCTTACCATATTCACCTAGCTTTAAAATGCTAGAAAATACATTTCAGTATTTTCACAAGTACTTTATTTATTTATTTATTTTTTATTAGAGCTTTATAGTTATACAAGTAGTTCATCCAACATTCTCATATATGTGTGGAATTTGATTTCAGTTCATGATTCCTGCCTTTCCTTCTGGTCTTCTCTCCCCTCCCTGGTCTCCTTCCTAGACTCTACTAGACTTCCTTTTGCTTATCTATTTATGTACATTTGATTGGCTCTTTTTATTTATACATACAGGTGAAATTCCCTGTGTTATGTTTATATGTGCATGTAACATGATTTTTAAAGAATTCATTCCACATTTATTCCCCTTACCTATTTCTCCACTCTGCCTCTTGATTATTTACTTCTACATTGTTGATCTTCCCTTTATCTTTATGTTATTCTATTCTTTCCTCCCCCTTTCCTTTATTTTACTCTAGCTTCTGCATATGAGAGAAAACATTCAACCTTTGAGTTTCTAAGTTGGCTTATTCTACTTAGCATGATTTATCCATTTCCATCCATTTACCAGCAAATGCCATAATCTCATTTTTCTTTGTGTCTAAGTAGAAATCCATTGTATATATGTATCACAATTTCTTAACCCATTCATCTATTGATGGGCAACTGTGTTGATTCCATAATTTAGCTGTTTTGCAAGTACTTCTACTTCCAGCTACCCTGGAGTACAGAGGCCAGAATAACCTTTCTACATTAAATGACTGGAAAACTAGACACAGCATGTGAGTAGTGATGTATAGCCATGGGAAAATGGTAGAAGGTATGGTTCTTGAGAGTAGGAGTGCAAATGAGGGGAACTCCTGATTGCACAGTTAATGCCTAGAGATTGTTTTCAGGCTTTAGGGTAAAGACCCTGGCAGTTCCACTGGCCTAAAGAAATTCAGGAGAAGTAGGATCAGGGCCAGGACTAGAGTGAGGGAATGAGCCACTTTCCTCCAGCACAAAATTTAAAGGGATGTCAACAAACTTGATTTGAAGACAAATGATATTTGATGTAATTTTTCAAAAAATCAGAATAAATGTAATTTGATTCTGCACTTGCACAAATATGTCTTTGTTTACCTTACCCTATTCATGGCCCTGTTTAAAATTTTTAATTTTGATGAAGTCAAATTTGTCTATTTTTTTTCTTTAATGATTTCTACCTTTTATATTCTATTCAAGGAATCTTTGCATGTATCAAGTTTTCTATATTTTCTTCTAGGAATTTTATTGTTTTTGCTTTTCAGCTCGGGAATGATTAATAGCAAGTGAAATTTTTGTATGGCATGAAGGAATGTCAAGATTCATTTTTGTTTCCATACTGGATATCTAGTGGTTTCAGAACCATTCAATGAAATCAATGTGTTTCTTCATTAGATTGTATTGGAACTTCTACAAAAAATCACTTGATTATATATGTTTAGAGGTATTTTGAATTCTATTTTCTCTATCATGATCTATTTGTCTAATACTAACCATGATTGCATTGTCTCAATTACTATTACTTTGGAGTAAGTCTTGAAATCAGATGGTGTAATTATTCTATTTATTTTTCAATTTAAAAATTATTTTGGCTACTGTAGGTTCTTTCATTTGCTTCTTTTTTTAGGTCCTTTAATTTGACTATTAAATTTAGACAGAGTTTATTAATTTCTACAGCTGTGAATTTGACAAGCTCCTCTTGAATCTATGGGTCAAATTTGGACAGAATGGATGTATTAATGTCAAACTGTCCAGTTTATGAGCATTGTATATTTTCAATTTTTCAAACCTTCTTTAATTTCTTTCAGCAATGCTTTGTAATTTTAGTACAGAGATTTTATACTTGTAAAAATTGAATTTATTCCTAATTTATCATTTTGATGCTCTTATATTTATTACTTTTTTAAAATTTCATTTTCCAATGTGTTGCCATTATATAGAAATAAAATTGATTTTTGCATGTTGAGCTTTTATCCCTTGAGCTGAGAAAATTCACTTATTAAATTCTAATTTTTTGTAGATTTCTTAAGATTTTAGTATACAGAAATCATATTTTCTGAAAATAGATAATTCTACTTCATTTCTCTTTTCAAGTATTTTATTCTCTCTTTTATACACTCATCCATCTATTTAATCTCTATCTATTTGCAATTCTATCTCCCAATTGCAATATTTAGAACCTCCTGGCCCTCTGTTAATTATCCTTTAATTATTCTCTGCTTTTCAGATTAGATGACATCTCTTTATATAACTTGAATTTCATTAACTTTCTTCTGCCACATCCTCATATGTTGTTAGCTCCATTTTACCATCTTATTACAACTTTCCTTTACCTTTTGGAACATATTTTTCTTAGCTCTTTGAACATATTTATAGTAGCTTCTTAACAGTCTTTGTTTGCTAAATATGACATATGGACCATTTTGTAGATGGGTTCTTTTAATAGCTTTTTTACCGAATGTGATTCACATTTTCTTGCTTTTATATAGATTTGATTGTATACGTTTTGGATGATACATTGTAGAGATTCTGAAGAATGTTGGTTTTATTTTAAGCTGTTCACAGTTCAATTACTGCCGGATCGACTTGGCACTGTATCACCTTAGCTTAGTTCTTTTCTTTGTTAGGGTAGATTTTTACAAAAACCAAGGTGTTTTCCAAACCCCTCTGATTTGGTGAGACTGAACCTTTGAATTCTATCCTCCTGAAGATTTTTTTTTTTTTTTGGCTTTTTTTGGGTGGGTCTGTAATAGTACATGGTCCTTATTTCTGAGAAGTAGCCTTTCATTATTTCTGGAAAATATCTAAGGCATAAACAGCCTTTAACATGAATGCTTTAGCAACTATCTCTAGTAAGCCTTATACAATATCACTCTGACCCTGACCATACATAGCACAGCCCTTGGCCAAAGACTTATGAGGAGCCCCATCACAAACTTTCAGAATGTCCTCTCCATCTGACTTCCTCCTTTGAGGTCCTAGCCTACAGATCTCCGATACTTCATCTTTCACCCCTCAGTTGAGATGGACAACCATGTTTGCTTGAACTCAAGCTCACTGCACTGAGATCTGGAACTTGTCCCTAGGCAGACAGCAATTGTGAGGCTCACAGTACAGTTCCTCTTATCAGGGATCACCTTCTTGCACTGCTTGTGGTCCAATGTCTCAACACTGTTGCCACATACATTTGACTCGCTATTATGCTTGCTTATGACAGGAGTACTAAGTGCTAGTTATAATACCAATGTCAGAAATCATCATCTTTACATAATATTAATAAATGGGCTCTTTTACAATTATCAGGCATAATATTTTTTGAAACAAGTCTAGTAGTGTTATTTATATTTTTTAAATTGAGACATAATAAATGTACATCTTTATAGGGTACAGTATGATAATTTGATATATTCATAAAACGTGTATTAATCAAATCAGGCTAATAAGTACTTTTATATCCTCAAACATTAATCATTTATATGATTAATCATTTCTTTGATTTTTGTGCTCTTTTTTTCTAGTTATTTTGAAATATATTATAGACTGTTATAAACAATAGTTACCCTACTCTGCTATAGAAAGCAGAACTAAATCCTCCTCTCAAATTGTATTTTGTTGCCCTTTATCTGATTTCTTTCAGTTCCTGCTCTCCCCTGCCCTGCCTAGTCTCTAGTGACCACTATACCACTCCATTCTTTTTTTTTTTTTTTTAAATGTTTATTTTTTAGTTGTAGGTGACAGAATATCTTTATTTATTTATTTTTTTTATTTTTATGTGGTGCTGAGGATCAAACCCAGTGCCTTATGCGTGCTAGGCGAGCACGCTACCACTGCGCCATAATCCCAGCCCCCACTCCATTCTTTTTTTTTTTTTTGAGATTGGCTTTTTAGTTTTTGCACATGAATGAGAAAATGCAATATTTGTCTTTCTGCATCTTGTTCCATACATTTGCATTTGCTAAAAAGAACAAAATTTTATTTTTGTGGTTGAATTCATGGTGTGTATTTCATGGTGTGTATACATCACATTTTCCTTATTTATTCACTTGTAGATGGATATCTAGATTGATTCCATACCTTGGCTAATACGAATAGTATTGCAATGAACATGAGAATGCAGGTATCTCTTTAGAGAACTGATTCCTTTCCTTTGGATATACATCTAGTAGTGGAATCGCTGGATAATATGGTAGACAGATTCCTAGTTTCTTGAGGAATCTCCATACTGTTTTCCATAATGACTATACTAATTCACATTCATATCAGCAGTGTGCAAGAGTGGTCATCCTTGCCAGTATTTGCTGTTTTTTCTGTTTAATAATAGTCATTCTAACTTGAATGAGGTGGTATCTCATTGTGGTTTAGATTTGCATTTGCCTGATAATTAGTGATGTTGATATTAGTGATATTGAGTATTTTTTCATATACTTGTTGGCATTTGTATGTTTTCTTTGGAGAAAACTTTAGACCATTATTAAATTTATTATTTTATTTTTGATATTCAGTTCTTTTATTTCCATATATAGCCTGGATATTAATCCTTTGTCAGATTAATACATTGCAAATATTTTACTCCTTTCTGTAGGTTGTCTTTTATCTCCGTTGATTGTTTTCTTTAATGTCCTGAAGTTTCTTGGTTTGATATAATCCCATTTGTCTGTTTTTATTGTTCTTGTGGTTTTTGCCTGTGTCTTTGGGGTCCTATCCAAAAAATCTTTGCCTACACTGATGTCTTGAATGTTTATCCTGTTTTCTTGTGGTAATTTCATAGGCTCAGGTTTCACATTTAGGTCTTTGACCCATTTTGAGTTGAGTTCTGTGCATGGTGAGAGAAAGGAATCTAGTTTCATTCTTATATATAGTTATAGTCAGTTTTTAAAATTTGTTTTAAGTTGTAGATGAACACAAATACCTTTATTTATTTTTATGTGTTGCTGAGGATTGAACCCAGTGCCTCATGCATGAGAGGCAAGCACTGTACCACTGAGCTACAATCCCAGCCCAGGTATAGTCAGTATTAATGGCACCATTTATTAAAGAGACTGTCCTTGTTCCAACATATGTTTTTTATACCTTTGTCAAAAATCATTTGACTGGATTTCACTTCATTAGCACATATGCTAAAGTTTGAATGACACAGAGAAGATTAGCATGGTCCCTGTGCAAGATGACTTGCAAATTCATGAGGTTTTTAGAAACTAAAGGCTACTTTTTTCTGGTTAAAAAAAGGAAAAAAAGTCTCAAAAATCAATTGGCTATATATATGTGGAATAACTTATGGGTTTTCTATTCTGTTTCATTGGTTTATGTGTTAATTTTTATACCAATACCATGATGTTTGTTTAGTATAGCTTTGTAGTATATTTTCAAGTCAGATATTGTGATGCCTCAAGCTTTGTTATTGTGTTTGTTTTGTTTTCCACACAGGATTGCATTAGTTATACTCAGTATTTTGTGGCTCCATATGCATTTTAGGATTTTTCTCCTGTTTCTTTGAAGAGAGTTATTGATATTTCGATGGCTATTGCATTGTATCTATGTATCACTTTGGGTAGTAGGTCATTTTAACAATATTAATTCTTTGATCTATGATCTCAAGATATCTTTCAATTGTTTTAATTTCATAAATGATTTGTAATTTTTATTGTAGAAATGTTTCATCTACTTAGTTAAATTTATTCCTAAATATTTTATTTTATTATTGTTGCTATTGTGAATTTTGGGGATTACTTTCTTGATTTCTTTTTCACCAAGTTCATTATGGGTATATAAAAATACTACTTTTTATGTTGACTTTGTATCCTGCAACTTGACTGAATTCAATTTTTAGTTCTAACAGCTTTTTGATGGAGTATTTAGTCTTTTCTATGTATAAATTTATATCATCTGAAAACATGGATAATTTGACTTCTTCCTTTCCAATTTGAATGCTTTTTCTTTCTTTCTCTTGCCTAATTGCTCTTGCTAAGACTTCCAATACTATATTAAATAAGAGTAGTGAAAGTGTGTATCCTTGTCTTGTTCCAGATCTTGGAGGTGGGCACAGTACTTTTTAAATCATATATCATTTATGTGTATAACTGAAAAACAAAAATATAAATGAAATAAATTGGAAAAGGCATTTCTAAAACTTCAGATTCTCCTGAATTACTTCAAAGTTGTCTGTGCTTGCATTTTCCAAGCAATACTGTGTTCTGTGCCACTGCAGTTGTTGATGATAGAGTATTTCTCAAAAGAGTGATACACTATTGATTCTGTGATTCACTTTCACGTTGCTGTCACTTCTGAATTTCGATGTAGATACTTTCAAGGAGTACAAATGTGCAGAGTGTCACTGTGTTATGACGCCTGCCTGGTCCACTTAATTATAAGATGTCATGGACAGTAAGAAAACATTCAGATTTCACATATTAAAATGTGGGAAAATATACATCTTAGTATTTGACTTTTAAACTATATCTATCTTAGTTTTGAAAAAAATAGAAACAAACTACTAAAATATTTACATTTTATCATGGAAACTGTATTTTAGATAATTCTTTAATTGATTGCCAGTAATTATTGTTGAAACAAACACAGGGCATATGATTTAATACACTGATAGTTTTTATCCATGTGGATAATAAGGAGTAAAAGTTAATTATCAAATGTCAATACAAGAAAAATAATGTGCAAAAAAAAAAAGACTGATGTCTATCTACCTCTTGACATGAAATCAGGAGAAATGAGATTTAAACTTGTATATTAACACCTACATTTTTTTGGGGTGCTTTTAATGTGTTGACATTGTTCTGTGAGCTTTCAGTAGAAAGTTCCTTAACCACTTGAGTTGAAAAAATTACAGACTTTTTCCATTCCATCTGTAAAGCATACTGACATCCTTATGGCACATCAACAACTTCAGGAAGTAACTGACACATTCTCCGGAAAGCCGATTACTTTTGCAAGCTGAGGAGTCAGGGGTATTTGAAGCCAATCTGATTATACCAGTTGCATGTATTCATACAATTACATAATTTTATTAAATATAACATAATCTGAAGAAATAAGCATTTCATAGAATAAATAAAATAAATTGAACAGAAGTATTAATCAATATTAAAAAAAATACTTTTGAAGTAGGTACAAGTGTGCTATGATCAGAATGTTTGTGTCCCCTAAAATTCACGTGTTGAATTCTAATCACTGTAGGAGCACTCTCCATAACTTCAACCCCTTCCTTCCATCTTTCCCCATTCTATGCTAATAGACTGTGCTCTTAACAGAGAGCACCCCTTTGTTTGTGACCTTTGGACCTGATTGATCCAGGAGTGTATTTAAGCTTCTGTACTTTCTGGAAAAAATGTTGTTTCTGCTTCTCGCTCCGGTGTTTCTGCGTCTCACTGGGGCAGAGCAGATTTTTGCCTACATCCCGGGGTCTGGGTGAGTGACTCTGTAGATCGCCACCATCCAGAGAGACCCCATATCCTCTTCCTCCCCGGAGACCCCTTTCCTCGTCTCTGTGGATCCCAACTCGTTGAGGGGACCCACGCGGCATGAACCCTTTAAAGCAATGAATCACCAAAGTGCTGGTGTTGAGGATAAGACTAGGGAGTGATTAGGTCATCATGGGGAAGTGATCATGAATGGAATTAGTGCCCCTATTACAAAGGCCCTAGAATAACTGTGTAGACACAGTTAGAAGATGTCACCTGTGAACCAGAAAGTGGTCATCACTAGACACAGAATCTGTTGGATCCTTGGTTTTGGATTTCTTGGTCCCAGAATTATAAGAAATAATTATCTGTTGTTTATAAGCCACACGGTTGATGATATTTCATTGTTAGAAGCCAATTAAGACTAAGGCAATGTGAGAAAACCAATGCAAATTTGGAAATTACAAAAATCCAAAATAACTCTGTACTTAGACTTATAACCATCGTTAAATTTTTTTTCCACCAATTTAAAGGAATGAACCTGTATGGGTGTGGTTTATATGAAGATATAGCTACAAATGCATACTCAAAGAAAAGCCCTTAGCCCTACATAGAATATATCTGTGCTAAGTTAAAAAGAAATAATTTGGTTTGTATGTGTTAATGGGTCTCTGCTTACACTGACATTTTATTTTTTTCTTTCAACATTGATTTTATTTTATTTTTTAAATTTATTTATTCTACTTAGATATACATGATAGAATGCATTTTGATTCATTGTACACAATGGAACACAATTTTCATTTCTTTGGTTGTATGTGATGTAGAATCACATCATATATGCAGTCATACATGAAGCTAGGGCTATGATGTCCATCTCATTCCATCATCTTCACCACCCTCATGCCCCCTGCCCCCTCCCTCTCCTTTGACCAAAGTTCTTCCATTCTTTCTGTGTCCTCTCCACCATAATGAATTAGCATCCACTTATCAGAGAAAGTATTCAACATTTGGTTTTTTGGAATTGGCTTACTTCACTTAGTGTGATATTCTCCAACTCCATCCATTTACCTGCAAATACCATAATTTTATTCTCTTTTATTGCTGAGGAATATTCCATTGTGTATATATACCAAAGTTTCTTTATCCATTCATCTGTTGAAGGACATCTAGGTTGGTTCCACAGTTTAGCTATTGTGAATTGAGATGCTATAAACATTGAAGTGGCTACGTCACTGTAGTATGCTATTTTTAAGTCTTTTGGGTCAAATGGTGGTTCCATTCCAAGTTTTCTAAGGAATTTCCATACTGCTTTCCAGATTGGTTGTACCAATTTGCAGTCCCATCAGCAATGTATGAGCATGCCTTTTCCCTCATATCCTCACCAACACTTATTGTTGTTTGTATTCTTGGTAATTGCCATTCTGGCTGGCGTGAGATGAAATCTTAGAGCAGTTTTGATTTGCATTTCTAATTGCTAGTGATGTTGAACATTTTCTCATATGTTTGTTGATCAATTGTATATCTTGTTCTGAGAAGTGTCTGCTCAGTTCCTTAGCCCATTTATTAATTATGTTGTTTGTATTTTTGGTGTTAAGTTTTTGAGTTCTTTGTATATCCTGGAGATTGGTGCTCTATCAGATGTGTGTGTGGCAAAAATTTGTTCTCAGAATGTCAACTCTCTGTTCACTTTATTGTTTCTTTTGCTGAGAAGAAGCTGTTTAGTTTGAATCCATCCCATTTATTGATTCTTGATTTTATTCCTTTCACTATAGGAGTCTTGTTAAGGCATTAAGGTCCATGACATGATGAAAATTTGGGCCTACTTTTTCTTCTATTAGGCATAGGGTCTCTAGTCTAATTCGTAGGCTCTCGATCCACTTTGAGTTGAGCTTTGTGCATGGTGAGAGATAAGGGTTTCACTGCATATGGATTTCCAGTTTTCCCAGCACCATTTGTTGAAGAGGCTATCTTTCCTCCAATGTATGTTTTTGGCACTTTGTCTAGTATGAAATAATTGTATTTATTTGGGTTAGTCTCTGTGTCTTCTATTCTATACCATTGGCCTACATGTCTATTTTGGTGCCAGTACCATGCTGTTTTTGTCAGTATAGCTTTACAGTATAGTTTAAGGTCTGGTATTGTGATGTTTCCTGCTTTACTCTTCTTTCTAAGGATTGCTTTGGCTATTTATTCTGAGTCTCTTATTCTTTCAAGTGAATTTCATGATTGCCTTTTCTATTTCTATAAGGAACGATGTTGGGATTGATCACGTTGAATCTATATAGCGCTTTGGGTAGTATGGCCATTTTGACAATATTGATTCTGCCTATCCAAGAGCATGGGAGATTTTTACATCTTATAAGATCTTATTCAATTTCTTTCTGTACTGTCCTGTAGTTTTCATTGTAGAGGTCTTTCACCTCTTTTGTTAAATTGATTCCCAAGTACTTTATTTTATTTGAGGCTATTGTGAATGTGGTAGTTTTCTTAATTTCTTTTTCAACAGATTCATCACTGATGTATAGAAATGCAGTTGATTGATGGGTATTGATTTTATATCCTGCTACTTTGTTGAATTCATCTATTAATTCTAGACGTTTTCTGGCAGAAATTTTTGGATCCTCTAAGTATAGAATCATATCATTGGCAAATAATGATAGTTTGAGTTCTTTTCCTATTTGTATCTCTTTAATTTCTTTTGTCTAATTTAGTTTCAAGGACTATGTTGAATAGAAGTGGTGAAACAGGACATTCCTGTCTTGTTCACATTTTTAGAGGGAATGCTTCCAATTTTTCTCCATTTAGGATGATGTTGGCCTTGAGTTTAGCATAGATAGTTTTTACAATATTGAGGTATCTTCCTACTATCCCTAGTTTTTCTAGTGTTTTCAATATGAAAGGGTGCTGTATTTTGTCAAGTGCTTTCTCTGCATCAATTGATACAATCATATGATTCTTATCTTTAAGTCTATTGGTGTGATGGATTACATTTATTGATTTTCATATGTTGAACCAAACTTGCATCATTTGAATGAATCCCACTTGATCATGGTGCACTATCTTTTTAATATGTTTTTGTATGTGACTTGCCAAATTTTTATGAAGAATTTTTGCATCTATATTCATCAGGGATATTGGTCTGAAATTTTCCTTCTTTGATGTGTCTCTGTCTGGTTTTGGTATCAGGGTGATACTTGCCTCATAGAATGAGTTTGGAAGGGTTCCCTTCTTTTCTATTTTGTGAAATAGTTTGAAGAGTTTTAGTATTAATTCTTCTTTGTAGGTCTTGTAGAACTTGGCTGAGAATCCATCTGGTCCTGGGCTTTTCTTGATTGGTAGGCTTTTGATGGCATATTCTATTTCCTTGCTTGAAATTGATCTGTTTAAGTTGTATATGATCTCCTGATTAAGTTTGGGTAGGTCATATGCCTCTAGAAATTTGTCATTGTCTTCAGGGTTTTCTATTTTACTGGAGTATAAATTTTCAAAATAGTTCCTAATTATCCTCTGTATTTCAGTAGTGTCTGTCTGTCATGTTTCCTTTTTCATCACAAATTTTAGTAGTTTGGGTTTTCTCTCTCCTTCTTTTCATTAGGGTGGCTGAGGGTTTGTCAATTTTATTTATTTTTTCAAAGAACCAGCTTTTTGTTTTGTCAATTTTTTGAATTGTTTCTTTTGCTTCAATTTTATTCATTTTAGCCCTGATTGTAATTATTTCTGTCTTCTACTTCTTTTAGTGTTGGTTTGTTCCCTTTTCTAGGGCTTTGAGATGTAGTGTCAAGTCACTTATATATTTATTTTTTCTTCTTTTCATGAATGAGCTTAATATAATGAACTTTCCTCTTAGCACTGCCTTTGTGGTGTCCCAGAGATTTTGATATGTTGTATTGGAGTTTTCATTTACCACTAAGAATTTTCTTTATCTCTTCCTTGATGTCTTCTGTAATCCATGCATCATTCAATATCATATTATTTAGTCTCCAGGTGTTGGAGTAGTTTCTATTTTTTAATCTGTCATTGATTTCTAATTTTATTCCATTATGGTCAGATAGGATGCACGGTAGTATCTCTATTTTTTTGTATTTGCTA
Source organism: Geosciurus inauris (assembly GCA_004024805.1). Taxonomy (NCBI): domain Eukaryota; kingdom Metazoa; phylum Chordata; class Mammalia; order Rodentia; family Sciuridae; genus Geosciurus; species Geosciurus inauris. Next base: position 60,176 of record PVHX01002483.1, read on the forward strand.
AGACTTGCTTTGTGACATAACATATGATGAATTTTGGAGAAGGATCTATGTGCTCCTGAGAAAAAAGTATATTTACTCGTTGATGGATGGAATACTCTATATATGTCTGTTAAGGCTAAATTATTAATTGTTTTATTGAGTTCTATGGTTTCTTTGTTTAGTTTTTTTTTTTTAATATTTATTTTTTAGTTGTAGGTGGACAGAATATCCTTATTTTATTTTTATGTGGTGCTGAGGATTGAACCCAGTGCCTCCTGCGTGCTAGGCGAGCACGCTACCACTGCGCCACAACCCCAGCCCCTTTGTTTAGTTTTTGTTTGGAAGATCTATCCAGTGATGAGAGAGCTGTGTTAAAGTCACTAAGTATTATTGTGTTATGTCTATTTGATTCTTGTAGTTGAGAAGGGTTTATTTGATATATGCATATGCCGCATTATTTGGGGCATAGATATTTATGATTGTTATGTCTTGTTGATGTATGATTTCCTTAAGAGGTATGGAAGATGCAGAGCTTTGGTGGGTTGCTGCCTCCAGGTCCTGTCTGTTTCCCTAAGGTAGAGGCTAATACATTGGGAAGAAATATGGGGGTGGCTACAGTGTACAAAATGGATATAGGAAGGAAGCAACAGTGTGGATCCCCACTATGTGCAGGGGCAGTCCTGGGCCTGGGCTCTCACCTGTGAGGGCAGTCTTAGGCCTAATCTTGGCCTGGACTTCCTCAGGGATTCCACGTGGTGTTTCTAACCCTGGACCTGGGCTCCCGCTGATTGGCAGGGGCTCTGGCGCTGAACTGGGGTCGGTCCCAGGCCTCAGCTGCTGGTGTACTGGGAGGCAGTCCTTAGCCTGAACCTGCGTTCCCCTGTGGGTTGGCGGATTGGTGAATAGCAATCTTGGACCTGAACCTGGCTAGGTTCCCACAGAGTTTCCTGAAGGTGGTACTGGGTCTTGGCCCATGCTCCCGCCAGTGGGCAGGGAATCTGGTCCGGAACTGGGGGCTGTCACAGGCCTCACTTAGGCCCGGTCTCCCACAGGAGTCCCCAGAGACAGCCCTTCCCCTCAATCTGGGTTCCCCTGTGATTGGTGGGTAGCAGTCTCGGGTCTGCCCTTGGCTGGACTCTCATGGAGATCCCTGAAGTTGGTCCTGGGCCTTGCCTTGTACTCCTGCCTATCGGTCCACAGGGACTCTGACGCCTACACTGACATTTCAATACCCTTACCTTTATTACATTGGATAAGGGAGCTTCCACTCCACTATTTATTTTTTATTTTTTAAATTTTATTTGTTTATTTTTTTATGTGGTGCTGAGGATAGAACCCAGTGCCTCACACGTGCTAGGCAAGTGTTTTACCACTGAGTCACAACCTCAGCCCTCCACTCCATTATTATTATATCTCTCTTAACCCAGAAGGAGTAAGGAACATACTATGGTCATATAGCTACCACGTGGTGGGAATGAGACACATCCAGGCAATACAATTCTAGAACCATCTGCCCTTAACCATAATTGCCTTCCACTAATTTACTGTGTGTTCTTATGAAACATTCAACTTCCCTCAAATTTTTCTTAATCTGTAAATAAGGAAGTTGTATGAGATATCTTAGATACATTTTGAATTCTAAAAAAACTAACTTCTGTGACATAATTCTCTGCCATACAAGTATGGCTCCAATACCTATGTTCTTCATGAATATTTTTATTGGACAGATCCCTACCAAGATCAGGGGAGGAAAAATACTTTCATCTTTATTTAAATTATCACTACCTCCTACTGATTATAGCATAGTTAAAGTATACAAGATTCTGAGTTTTTTATGATTTTGCACTTATTCCAAGTTTCAAAAATAAATTTTAAGAGCACAAAAATAATGTTGGAGTAAACTAGCTGTAGTTTTATCAGTGGTTGCATTGAGATACGTCTCTGAGGCTCTGGGAACAAATGGCTCTTGGCGGGATGTCCAGTATTGATCTTTGGTCTCTCCTAAAGACCCTTCTCATACTGGAGTTTGCTTTAAAATTCCAATTATCAGATGTCCTACAACTAATGCCTTTCAAGTTTTTGATACTAGATTTAAACATCTTTTTTGAATAATGGTCACGCCCTGTTTGGGTGACCTCATTAATCTTTCCTGGCCTTGGATAATGAATGGCTGTGGCGGACATCTAACTGCACAATCTGACAGTACAGAGTTTGTCCTGGTACTGTTCATCAATCTTCCTTGTGGGTAAATATGTAAAGGCATTAACATTAAGTTTGATTATTTCTGAAAAAAATCTGCCATTTTGTTTGGTTAACTTCACAAAATAGTTGGCATTGTCATTTGCTATTGGGCAATATATCAAAGATTGAGCTTTTCCATCAAATTGTATGCTTGGATTACTTTGTGTCCTTATAAATTGTTGCCCTAAAAATGTCTATTAAAATAATAACATTACAGAGCATCACTAAGAATATATATGATACTACATAAAAAACAGATACAATGTGTGAAAAAAATTCTCTTAATTTATCTTTTGACTTAAATCATAGACATTTCCAATCAGTTTTGGGCAATATTTGTTGCCTCTATTTCCCAAGGGTAAAGCACATAGCATGAATAGGCTGTTTTTGAATTATTCCATGTTTTCATATTCTATTACCTTAGTTTTGAATTTATCTTTAGGTTTTCACATACAATGATCTAAATGAAAATTTTGAGTTATTAGTTTTTCACAACATACCAACATCTGTTCCCAATCATAGTAATAGAGTTATAGTCAATGGGATTTAAACAAATCACAGAAACATTCAAGCTGAGAAAGAATCTTCTGGGACAAGTGAAAGATGAATTCTCTGTTTTGTTGGTGACTCTTCCATTCCAGGGCTGGTGAAGCATCATGGCTGGACAACAACACAGATTAGTTCTGATACAAAGATGAATCTCAGGCACAATCTAAGATCAGCTACCCGCAGAGCTTTGTTTATTTATAAAATGGATTGTTCAGATATGGCATTCCTTACAGGGAAAAAAATGCAGTAAATGAAAGGACAGGGGTAGAAGGATGGCTTTTCTCAGATAAGCCTGAAAAATTTTTTAAACATTGTTTGACCTTAAACATTTTACCAGGAGACCAAACGGGTTACAAAGAGTACATTTCAGGGTGGAGAGACTGGGGAAGCAAAACAAGCATAACTTAGAATATTTATCTTTAAATGAATTCATATATATATATATTTAAAAAAGACTTTATTTTTATCCCTATAAAAATTTTAGCTTTTGCAAACAAAGGAATTCATACAGGATAAGTTACTAGCAAAGGGAATAGAAGTAATTATACCTTCTTGCCTTTTCCATGTTTATTAAGCTTGTCTAATTCAATTTTAAAGCACTTTTGTGTCACATGGCCTATTGGTAATGATTTTCAATGTAAAACCTGAACGAGGGTGAGGCAATGTGTTCAGGGATGCTGTATTCTCAGAGATGTTATTTTCTTCTCATCCTGGGATAAACACCACAGGGACATTTGCTGATCTCTTTCCCCATAGCCCTTCTTTCTAGCAGAGAGCACAATCTATGCCTCAGGGTCTTGTGAGTGTTTGCCCAGGTCCTGGTAAGCTTCCTGTGCCTCAGCTGTTCCAACAGAGTGACGGGTTCTATTTCCTCATTATGTGGGAGACAAAACATTTAGTCCATAGTTCTTGAAGCATGCAGAGCCTCTGGAAATATTTTTTTGGATAAACATTGTTTTCAGTCAGATGATTTTTCTCCCTGTAGCTCTTTATGATTCAAGAGGAACATCCCAGAAGGCTTCGAGGTGTGCCTACAATGCCACCCAATTTAGGTGACCTTCAGAGAGAGCTACAGCTGCCTGGGGAAAGCTCCTTGGTCATGTATTTAACTTTCTCTAATCTGGCATCGCCAAAAACCTCTCTCCCATATTGAACATATACAAGTCTTGGGAAAATTAATCCTCCTTTCTTCTGCCTGTAACCATTCTTATCTAAATGTGTAGATCACATCCTATACCGCACCAAGCCTGGTCTTCTTTCTATTTCTCTCACTGCCTCAAGCCAGAAAGCTCATTTTGAAGCTGGGATTGTCCTTCACCAGAAACCTCCAAAGTGAACTCTACAAAGAAAGTATGTGTGTATGTGTGTGTGTGTGTGTGTGTGTGCGCGCGCGCGCACGCGTGCACATATTCAGGATGAAAGGAGAATAATACTTTTAAGAATTTCTTACAATAAACTGTTAATTAGAAAATTTCAGAGTTCACTTAGGTCTTAGAGGGAAGTCCATGGACAAAAAAGAGTTAGATTCTTCTGGAACTTAAATTATTCTTAAGGTTTTGTCAAATGGCTTTATCCTTTAATTATAAGAACAATTTTTGAACACAGGGTAAATCCTGTGAGGTGCCACTTAGTTCATTGTAGTAGTAATTTCAAAAATGGCACCCTGGTGACTTGACAGATTTCATACCATTTTCAAAAAAAGCCAAGCTTGTACTGAGACAGGAAAAATCTGGAATGTTATCTGCATACACTTTAATCATCTTCTTCCTCACAGAGACTACAATTACCAATGCATGCTACAAAACCAAGTTTCCGTAGGTGTTGTCAGGGCTACCTCACTGAGCTCTCAGGAGCAGTGACCTCTCTCACCTTGAAACGATTATGCCTTAGCTCTATGTTTTACAAGGGTTTCACCTCCACTGTGCTATTTCACTAGCAGGCTCTTATCTCAGCGGAGAGAGTCCGTGCCAGTGCCCCCACTCTCATTTCAAGAGGGAGAAGGAAGGAACTCTCAGCTCAGGTCAGAGATGTCAGGATCCTGCGACCTTAGCACCAGGCTCAAGGCTGGAAATGTGGTCTGAACAGGACAAATCAAGACAACACGGTCCAGCATTGCTATTCTACGGCCTACCACATCACTGCTATTCAAAAAGCCTTTTAGAAAAGGCAGAATATGAAAACATCAGATTTAAGGAGAAAGAAAGAATGCAGATAGTGACTGTTGTGTTTTTAGAGTTCTTGGCATGAGTTTAAATAACTTAAATGTTGTGAGTTCTAATCCTACTTTCAAAGCTTTATTATTTCTTATAACTTTGTTTCTCCATTTATTATAACATCCTTCTTATGGGATTATGGTGAGAAATAATAAATAATATAAATAAGTTTAAAGGATTTTTTACCTTTGAACAAAAAATTTGTTATTTAAATGTGAAATAAGATTGTTTTTGTATATGTCGGGATTTATTTGTCACCATCTAAAGTGCTGAACAATTTGGAGACTGAAACCATCAACCCCTTCAAGAACTTAATGAATTGCATTCATTGCTCAGCCTGGCCTGCAAGAAGTTTACCCAGAACCCCTGCTTAAATAGATACCTAGCAGAAATGTTCATGCCTCAGAGTATGACACCCAGCTAGGGATTTTCAAAAGTAGTAACTAAAAGGGATATTGATTATAGCAGATATTTTATTCATTTACATAGCATGTTCCCAGCAGACCTTCAGATTAGTAGATTTCCAGAAAAAACAATCTTAGAGCTACATTCTTTCTGTGTGCTTGGCAATGGCATACACGTAGATTCCATGAGTTCTGCACCACATTATAAATGAAGCTTCATATTACTCGTCATGCACTACATTCTCAGCTCCCATTGCCTAACTATACACAATAAATGTTTCAGTGATTTGGCTTTCCTTTCCTGTTTCCAACTAAAAAAGAGAGTATAAGATTTCTGAAGTTCTTAGCATGCTCCATGGTCTTCTTCACCTCTATTTATGGGAATTTTTTTTTTTTGTACCAGGGATTGAACCCAGGTGTGCTTAACCACTGAGCAACAATCCACAATCCCCAGCTTTTTAAAAAATATTTTATTTAGAAACAGGGCCTCTCTGAATTGCTTAGAGCCTCACTAAGTTGCTGAAGCTGGTTCACAAACCTCCTGCCTCAGCCTCCTGAGCAGCTGGGATTAGAGCTGTGTTCCATTGCACCCAGCCATTTATGGGAATTTTCTTCACGGGATTGCCTCCATCCAAATCTTTACATCCAAGAGCTTGGTGATGAAATTGGTTTTGGCTGGAGCTCTGTCTCTGGGGCCATAGAACTCTTTTCTGGAGTCTAGGTATTCATGGATCTAAATATTGGTGACCCATACAGACTGGAGCTGTCTTCTTCCCTGGAGAAAGTCATTATTTAGGATGATTTTTGGAGTATTAGGTTTTTATTGAGCAGGATAATTCTTTGCTATAGGCTGTTCTCTGTCATGTAGAACATTTGGCAGCACCCTGGCCACCACCATTTAGTAGATGCAGTGGTACCTCTCCACTGCCCCATACTGTGACAATCAGCATGTTCCCAGACATTGCCAGATATCCCCTGGGGGCAAAATCTCTCCTACCCTCACACTGAAAATCAATGGATTAAAGGAACGTTCCACAGCATCCTGCTGTTAGTACTTGGAATTTCAATCTCATCTGAGTTAACACATTAGTAACAGTGTGTTGCATTTATAATTTGCAGAGTGCTTTTCACATAGAGCACTATATTTAACTCTCACAACAGCCCTAAGATATATTTGTTGATATCCTTCTTTTAAAGATTTAGAGACTGGCTCAGAGCTAATGACACGCTCTTAAAGTGACGGATGATGAAACTCTTGAGGTGGGATTTCTGGGATATTCGCCTTGGCCTTCAGCCCCCACGTTGCTGTGGTTCAGTTTCCTTGATATTACTGTGCATTATACTGTCTTATTAATTCCTCTTATGTTAGGGCTGGGAGTGATCTTAGAGGTTTTCTCATCCATCTTAGAGAGTAGAAAACTTGGTACTGGATTGCAGAGGAATTAAGTGACTTGTCCAGATAACAAATGTGGCAAAGGCAGGACTTGGTAAAGAAAAATTATTCATGGTACTTGTTAGAGAACAGGAAGGCAGACTTTATTCAAGCCTGGACCTCTGCAAATGAGTTTTACAGTAAGGAAGAGAGATTGGGCTCAACTCTGAACACCATAAGGAAGATGGTAAATTTGCAGCCCAGGAATAGGGTGGAGGGTCCTAGGGGTAGAAAATTGCTAAGAGGAAAGCTCAGGGGTAATGGGGAATTCTGGGTAAACTGACCTAACTGATTTCATGCTGAAGGCAGGCCAGGGTGACCAGACATCATCTGGAGGATAGCAGAGGATAAGGAATTGAGGGTGATCTGATTTTGAAAATGGAGGATTCTGGCTAAACTGGCTTAGCAGGGCTTTTCCTAAAATTGAACAATGTAGAGATGAACACTGAAGTTTCAAAATCAGGGCTTAGTTGAGCACAGTTCAAAGAAGCCCAGTTGAAGTTTGTTTAAGGAGAGAGTCTTGGTCTGACCTAATCCAAGTCTTCAAACTTCCTAACCAGTGTTCTCATTGGACGCTACTCAGCCAATATGACATGAATGAATGAAGAAATGGGTACAAATAAACACATGGTGTGTGTGTGTTGCAGTGAGTGAATTTAGGAAATGTAGATTGACAGCAAAAGCTGCCTTCAGAAGAATTAAGGATTAATATCCCTTGGTCAGATAATCAGGCAAAAAAACCCAAAAAACAAAAACATAACAACTTAAATTTGAGACTCAGTGTATTCCTCAAAATGTTTTGCCTGCTAAAAAGTAACTTAGCTGAAGTAAGTAAGCATCATGGGGAGGGCTTGGAAGGAAGGAGGAATGACAAGTCTGGAAGAAGTCACAACGTTGGCCAAGTTAATATGGCCCTACCCAGTCTTGCTTAGCTTTGAGAATGCTCAACCTGGTTTTTCTCCTACAGATCCTTTGGTTCTGGCTTAGGCATCTCATCCATCACCACCCATGGGCTGCTGGCTCAGTGCTCCTTCTGCCCTGGTGGTACAAACACCGCATTATAGTTTTGTTTCTCCCAGGGACAGATAGCTCCTTGATGACAGGGACCCTGTTTTATTGATTTTCATGGACATTGAAGGAGTGGAAAAAGTGAATGAGTTTAGAAGAGCAACTCATTCCGGTGTCCTCAACTGATGGAAAGGCCCTGCAGGGACATCAGGGGCCCTTATTTGTTCTAATTCTTTGATCACTAAGCAACTTCCCCTCTCTAGCTTGGACTCTCCAGATGACCTTCTGTAGCAGGAAGCACAGCCTGCAAAATCACCAGCTCTGTGTGGCTCATGTTAGGGTCATCTCTCATTCTCGTTACTCAAGAGAGATCAGATACATGGCTATCCAAAAGGGCCATTCAGAAGGAGACTGGAAGGGGAAGAAAAACAAAAGCTTGGCTAGTTTGATAAATTTGCCAGAGTTCAGCCCAGTGGCTGGAGCCCAAAGTGCTTTTGTGAGAGAAGTTTGGGTGATCTTGAAGGGTCCCAGGAGGCTTCAGTAAGATAGTTACACTGGTTGTGTGTCTGCATGCACCTGCAGAGGTGTGTGTGTGTGTGTGTGTGTGTGTGTGTGTGTGCACTGACAAGGGTAAAGTCTCTGCCCGAGTTTTACAGCTGGGTTCTTCCAGCATCATTAGACAGAATAAATATTTCAGCATTGGAATGAATTTCAGAAGAAGAAGAGGGGGAGGGAAGGTGATGAGAAGAAGAGTCCTTTAAGGAAATACTAATTATTTTGCTTTCTAGCACCCCTCATTCTACCCTAATTCCCTAACCTCTTTCTTTATTGTAGAAGAGAAACCGTCAAATCCTCTGAACTCCACACACGCAGAGAAGGTGCTGGATTGTTTGCCAGGCCGGGCTGTCTGAAAATTTGAACACTATGCTAATAGTACTCTTGTCATGCACACTGATGCTTTGTTTCTGTGCCCCCAAAGTCTTTGCTATGCAAATCAAACCACAGGGGCACTTTAGCATGTAAATCACATAATCTCCCTCACGTGGGATGAATTGACGGATTTTAAACTCCTAGACTGTTGGGAGGTAATGAAAGTACTTATTTAACCAGCATTATTGCGCTGGGCACATCTCCTACTCTGGGCTTTGCTCAATGGTGTAGCTGCACCAGGGGAGAGGTGGTGCTATTATTAATGTTGCTGTCAAAAGAAGAAGGACTGGAACCTGGAAATCCAGACCCCCTTTTAGGAGGAAAATAAGACCCATTTCGTAAGCTGTGTTAAGTTCTGGGTCTTCCTTCAGGCTTGGTGTGTTTTTCTTCCTCAGTTAGTAAATGAACACCATATCTCTCCAGGAAAGGATGTTTTTAGGCTGTTTTACAGGTGAAAGGAGCCAGGGAGAGTCACAGAGGCATTTCAGGCCCTGCAGCTGGGAGGGAATTCAGGCTGAGGTGAGGAGCCAAGGTGGACCCTGGCCCTGGCCAGGGAAGGTTGAGGTTTCACCAGCTGTCTGTTGCTGTGGCCTGATCTCCGGTGTGGGCAAAAGTCACTTAAGCACTCCATGCCAGCTTCTTTTTCAGTAAAACAGGGATAATACTAGGGATAGAGGGAGCAGTGACTGGATCCTGTTTGTAATGACAGCTGAGCTGCCTAGGCAAGATGTGCTTGTTCCAGAAATGAAGTGTGATTCCATTAAAATGTGTGATCTCTTGAAGCAGCCTACCTTATTTTGTAGTATGTGGTACTGGATTTATTTGTTAGGAACAAATTGATGAGAACCAATATTTTAGCCTTACAGTGTCCATTTAAGCAAGGCACAGCTAAAAGGTAGCTTCAGCTCATAATGGGCTTTTGCTCTTCTTCTATGTGTTTGAAAGATTTGACAATTGTAATGTGCTCATTTCAACCATTACCTGTGTGCCGCAGTCCCACATGGGCAGCGTTCCAAAACTTCTTTTGAGTTGTTTGGAACGCATACGTTTTCCCATAGAAACAATGGCCATAGGCTTCTTGGATGGTGGACAAAAATTGATTGAACCCAAATGTGGTTGAAATACTGTGCATTTGCAATTAAATCTAGCAATAGAAATTAGAAGAAACTATTAGCAATCTCCCTTTTTAAAAAAATCATGTAATACGTTTGAACGTATCAAAACCTTAAAAAACTTAAAATCACCTGGCCCTTAGCTTAAGCCACCTGCTTTAGTCTGACACCTTTGGAGGAATGGAAGCAGGAGTTGCCTTGAGGTATACTCCTCACACACCACCAGAATTTTGAAGGAAGGGGGAACAACAACGGAGGGATGTTGACCTAGATATAAAGGGGAGAAAAGGTGGATAAATAATTGCAAACCTCTTGGTCTGTTCATTACGATATTGGGTTAAGGTGTGGTGACTGCCCTGGAGCTCCGTCCACATCTTCTGCCCACTCCAAGAAATCCATTCCTCCCATGTTACCAGTTTTGCTGCTGAGATGACACAGCTGAGCCAGCCCCAGGAACTATCCTCTGACTGACTTGCATGTATTGGTCCTAACTGCATTTCCCATAAAATTTGCATGCAAAACTGTCCATCCAGAGTACAGTGAACTTGACCTGACAGACAAGCAGATAAGTAAAAGTAGGAATAAAGAGGCAATGGGTTAAGACTTTCTTATTGATGGCAGAGGAGCTTAAAGCTGATCTAGAGGAAGAGTGGAGTCCTGTGCGAACATAGATACTAGCAGAGAGAACACTGCACTAGACATAATATCAGCTATTCTGGAAGGGTAGTTGTTAAATATTATTTCTAAATGAAATATATGTGATGCCTTGGCCAAAGCCATTAAAGAAGTCCAATCTTTATGCAAAGAATGATAAAGAATTCAAGTGAGCTGATCCTTTAGGGCCACACTGTTGATCTTCCTTCAGAGTTTCTGTTAGGTTGAATGACACAGCTGCATTGTGGGAACAATTTAGAAGCCTTGGTTTCTCAGAAAGACCCTCCTGTTGAGTTCCAAGGTTGTTATATAGGTTGTTGAATAGGTTGTTCAAAGGTTACTGATCAGAAAAAATGTCTCTCCTCCAAATAGCTTCTTGCTACTGACTGTAGTCAGCAAAGATGCTGGGTTGATGTTTTCAGTCTCAGGCCTGGGCTATGCTATGACTCATTCTGTAGCTGCACTTCTTAGTTTTATCACATTAGCTCTTTTGTATGCACCATTAAAGAAATGGATAGAATGGGAAAGTGTTTTTAAGATCTCTAAGACCTACCTATCTTCCTCAGATGTTGAGACTAAGGCATGTCCAGCAATCAGTGGACTTGAAAAAGCTTGAGTTTGTAGTGTTGTGGGATGACACAAAAAGTAGGGAAAGCATCTTGAGGTCAAAGTGTAACTGCCTCCCATGCTTGGCTGGCTGGAGGGACCCACCCAAGAAAACAGCTGTCAGGGTCCATCAACTCTAGTTTTCCAAGTCTGTCTTCCTGAAGACCAAATGTGGTACAATGCTATTACAGATCTCAGAAAACAATTTGAAGGCCAAAAAAAGAAAATTTGACCTGACATGCTCAGCAGACCCCTGAACAAAACATTATTTCATGCTCTGATGTTTAGCTATTGTTTTCTGGAAGGATGAGAAATGTAAAATTGCAGTAGATATCCATCCAAGGATCAGTAGCTTATAGGTGGTGCCAGAATACACACGATTGTTCTAGAGGCCAGAATAGATGATTTTAACTCAATCTTCAGAGTTCAGCTCTGTGTTGGCATGTCTGGGGATAACAGATACAAGGGCTGAGACTTAGGATGCAACCCAGATGGACACCTGAGTTCTAGTCGAAGGCTATTACAGAGATAGCTGAAGAGAAAGTCTTCCTTTCTGTGTCGATAAGAGATCATTAAAAATCTCTCTGTTTTGAAACTGTGGATACATGCCATGGTAAAATAAGAATCACAACATTCTCAGAAAAGTTCTTAACCAATCATTTATCAAACAAATGCCACTGAATGCCAACCATGTGGTGCTGAGCAAATGTTTGAAAAGCTGTAGAAGTGGAAATTTCCTTCCAGATTGTTTGCAAACTATTTTACAGAGAACAAATAATTCCATTTTCTAATTCTAATAACTTAGGGATATCATAACATTTTTATTGATCTCAGAGGAAAATTCAAACTTCTTACAAATGCTTAGAAAGGCTTTGTGTACCCCTGCCCTGCTGAACTCTTCATAGACTCTGTCCCCCTCTTATGTATCCTGCTCTTTTGCATCTGCTCTTCTTTTTGTCCAGGAAACCATCATCACTTCACTTCTTGCCATGCCCCTCTCAACTTTGCCTTTGACCTACTAACTTCTACCCATGCTTTGGGTCTAATTTTAAATTCCATTTTCTCTTGAGATGCCTTCTACATACCCCTAAGATAGAGTTAGATGCATGAACCATGTTCTGCCATTTTCTCATTGTATAGGTCTGCTTGGACTGCCATCACAAAATGCTATAAAGTGAGTGATGCAAAGAACAAAAATTTCTTTTCTCACAGTTCTGGAGGCTGCGAGTGTAGGGGACCCCATATCTGTGGGTTTTGCATATGTGAATTCAATCGGATGATGACAATACAGTCTAACAACTATTTACAAAGCATTTACATTGTGTTAGGTACTATAAGTAATCTAAAGATGATTTTAAACAGAAGAAAGGATATGTACTTAGGTTATAAGGAAAACACTATGCAATTTTATATAAGGAACTTGAACATCTGTGGATTTGGGTATAGGTGGAGGTTCTGGAACCATCCCTCATGGATACCAGGGGATGGATGTGCCAGGTGGTTTCTGCTTTTTGATGAGTTTCCTTTCCTGGCTAGTAGTTGGCATCCTTTTCTCTGTTTCCTTGCATGGGGGAGAGGTAGTGAACTGACTGGTGTTTCTTCCTGTAAGAACACTAATGCTATTGGATCAGGACTGTACCCCACCCTTATCATCTTATTTTACTTTACCCCTATAAAGACCATATCTTTAAATACAATCACATTAAGCAACAGGGTCTCAACAAATACATTTTGGAGGATGGTAGGGCACTAATCGCATTACAGCTTGTGCAAAGGTTCTTCAGTGGATGCCTGTTACATAGACTACAATGTGTGTGGTACCCTCTGAAATAATACACTCATCATATTGTATCATAATTAATCACTTGCTTATCTCCACCCATCACTAGAACTTTAGCTTCATGAAGGCAGGACACATGCTCATCTTGTGTATTACTGTCTCTTCCCTACAGACCACAGTGTTGTGAAAATATGGACACTCAATGAACATTTATTAACCCTTGACCACCAGAACCCAGCATGATCAAATCAGCTTGTGATCCTTGCTCTATTCCTCTGAGGGCAGTTCATTGGGTTGAACCACGGGTTTCTGGTAGCAAAGCCACATCAACTGTCTTCCTGTCCCCTGGCTTTTCTCAAATGGATGTCTTTATCAGTTGTACTCCTCTAGGATGTTATTTGAACTCTCTTCTCTGACACTCTGTTTCCTCCTTGATGTTATCTTCCTGTACCAGCCTGCCTTTTCCTTTAGTATCTCACAGGTTCAGACTGTCTTGACTTTTAATCTTGACCCCTCCAAATATTTCTGTGCAAGTTTTTATAGCTAGAAACAGGCCCAAAAATTTTAGTTGAGTTTTCCAAGGGTATTTGATAATACAGAGAGCCTGGGAACTAAACACCATATGACACAATGTCCTGAGCCTCTTAAAGATTTCCAGGCCTGTTTCCCCATGTCAAGTCAGAGGGAAGTGGATGATGGGGGTAGGGCAGTATTCCTTACTGGAGATAATAATCAATTAACCAGGGGAGAGTTGAATAATTACTATGTATGAGGTACCCCACTATGTGTAGTGGGACTACAGAAAAGAATAAACCCTAACTCCTGGAGACGGCAACCATGGGAAGATACAGATTCATGAAAAGTTAGCTTTCAATATAGGTAGATTGTGGGAAGCTTGGCTATTTCTCCTGGGAGTTCAGAGGAGGAAAATCGCTCTGGTCAGAAGTAGTCCAGAAATTCTTGAGGAGGTGGGCTAGAGCTGGACCTTAAAGGATGGCTTTAGGTAGGTTAACTTTTAAATGTCTTTTAAATTTATTCTTTTCCTCCAAAGTTACAGAGTTAGGTCGCCTGGTCATCACTTCTTAAATTGAAAAAAATTATACAATAAATATAATTCTTATTTTTAAAACTCCAGACAAAAGGTATTATACAGCAAAAAGTGAAATGGCATTAAGCACATAAATGATGAAGATTTGAAAAAATAAAAATGAGATTACACAATGCAAATCATTTTGTGACTTCATTTTACTCATTAAAATATATATCTCAAGATCTTTTTAGAGCCAGGATATTCTTCTGTTCTTTTGCCTTTTCTTCTTGCTTGGACTTTGGGGATAGACTATTTTACTGACTTTTGGTCTCTTCCAGTAAGTCTTTTTCCCATTTGGTGCCAGTGATATTTTTCTTAAATGTGCATACACATATGTTGCTTCTTTGCTTAGAGTCTTTCATTGGCACCTGTATCAGTTAAAAATATTTTAGTTGAAAGTAACAGGAAATAAAACCCAAACTGGCTTAAATAACAAATACAATTTTACTGGCTCTCATTAGTTTGCACAGGTTTCCATAACATAGTATCACAGACCAGCTGGCTTAAATAGCAGAAACTTATTTCTCCTGGAAAGTTAGGTCCATGATCAAAGTAGCTTATCAAGGTAGCTTCTTCTATGGCCTCTCTCCCTGGCTTGTAGATGCTGCCTTCTCACCATCTCCTCACATGGTCATTAGTTAGATTGCACTAGGACACAGCCTCAGGACCAAATTTTGACTTTATCAAGTCTTTAAAGCTTCTGTATCTCCAAACACAGTCACATACTGAAGTTCTGAGAGTTAAGACTTCAACATATGCTTCTGGAGGGAAAACATATCAGCTCATAACCCTCACTTAATTATGATTCCAATGTAGGTGGACTTTACTGAAGACTAGATCAAGGTCTCCAGTATCGTCATCAGGAGCCTGTCTTGTTCCTGTCTCCCCAGGCAGACTGCCAAGGCATCAGCTTTATTTTAAGCCTGTGTTTCCTTGCAGTTGCAATGCTTCCTGTGTGGTTGTCCCATTATTCCCAATAACATTTTTGGGTTTCATTCAGTTTGAACAATCCCTAGAAGCACATCAATCTCCTTGTGGAAGCTGGAGGCTGACGGGAGGAGGGAAGTTCAGCTGCAGCAGCACCATTTTTGCTCTCAAGAACTTCATTGTTTTGACAATAAAGTGAACATTCTTTGGCATGACTTATAAGCCCCTTTCCTGGGTGGTCTCTTTTTATCTTTTCAGTTTCATTGTTCTGACATACACATACTCCATTTCCCACAGCAAAGGTAGCCTTACAATTCCATATTCATTTAATATATTATCATGTACCTTTTCTCTTTTGTGAAGTGGCCTAAATTAGATATCACCTACTAACCTTTCTCTGTTACCAAGAGGGCTGCTGTATGTGGCTTCTTAGTTTGTGCACGAAAGAACTGCAGAGATGTCAACACTCATACATACTGTGATGTGTATGTTGCTCCCAGACTGTGCAGGGTAAAACTATCATAACTGCATGGAGGCCTGGCCTGCTCTTCCTTTAATATATATAATATATATATATATATATGTAATATATATATATATTACATATATATATATTTTTGTTGTGGATGAAACTTTATTTTTATTTACTTATTTTTATGTGGTGCTGAGAATCAAACCCAGTGCCTCACACGTGCTAGGCAGGCACTGTACCACTAAGCCACAACCCTAGCCCCTGGCCTGCTTTTCTTAATATTACATTACATCATAAAGGTTTATAGTGATCAGTCTTGAGGTTCATGAAAGCCAGCACTGTATCTTAACAGTAGTTATGTTACTTCTGCCTCTAGATCTATATTTTCCTTATCTGTCAACTGCTAAAAATGCTATTATATTTGTCAAATGAGTGAATCAACAGAGGGATCATTTTTGAGTGCTGAATTATTTCTTTCAAATTTACTTAACCACTCATAATTTTTGAGGTATATGTTATTGTTGTTCTTCTTATTATTATTCTACTATGGAAACTGAGGCTCAGAGAAATTTGATCATTTGTCCAGAGTCACACAGCTACAAAGAGAACTGAATAGTGCTTCCTCTCTTTCTCTTTCCCTCCTTCCCTCTCCATTCCTTTCTCCACAGTTTTTAGTTCTAATAAAGCTTCAGCATTGAGAATGGTCATGTCTTGATCAGTTGCTTTACCTGCACAGTGAAAAGGTTCACCATGCAGTCTACCCACCAGAGTTCCCAGGATTAACTGAGACTATAAATTTGAAAGTGCTCTGAAGCACAGAGGCTCATATACTATGCGAATATAAGGCACAATTATATAAGTATCGCTTGGTATTAATAGCTTCCTATTCCATAATTAGCCTAGGAGATATGTTTTAAAGACAGGAATATTTTAATATTTTTTATTTATGCAAAAAAATCAGAATTGTGAAATATGTTTGAAGATCAATACTGTGGCCCAAAAGGAAAGCAGGACAATCTAGCTTTATGGCCTATGTAAGGGCCAAGACAAGTAGCCTTGCAAGAAGTTTTCCTTTTGCTGTTAGTTCTCATTAGCTGAATTCAAATTCCAGGGGTGATAATACATAATTTTTCAACTGCATATAGATTGTGCCTCTATAAAAGGAAAAAAAATCTATAAATGTAATCATCTCTCCCTTGTCAGCTAATGTAACACAGTGGTATCTATAAAACAGTTTTCTTTAGTTGCTTTTGTCCGATTTATTCCTCCTGGCGTGGATCGAGATATGAGCAGCATTATGTTTCAATAGAGCCTTTCTGTAGCTTTTAACCAGTTACAAAGGGTGTCTGTCTATACCTGGACACAATCTTGCAATAGAAATGAAACAAGCTTTTAAGATTTGAAAGAAAGAAAAATAGAAGACCAGGGGCAAATTGCCATTTCATCACTTTGTAAGGCAAATATTATATATCTGGGAAAAAGATTTTTTAAAAGTATGTAATTCAAGAGTGTCTAAAGATGTTTGTCAGAATGATTGTGTAGCAGGAACTTAAAAGGAAAGGACTGAAGATTTTTAAATGTGCCCCAGAAAGGTGAGCTTAATCTATTGTCATTTATACTTTCCACTGCCTGATCTGGGAGAAGGGTTTCTGTCTTGCTTTCAGTATTCAAAATCTGAAATAACATAGACTCGACCACCCGGGGATCTGTCTCTTGGCCAAGCTTCCTTACCACAATTGAGTGTGGCAGTTTGGAAGCAGCCACTTGTCCCTCAGTGTAATTCACTGCCTTTTTTTTTTTTTCCCAGTGGCTGGCTGGAAAGGCACTCCCCTTGAGTTTCTGCCAAGGCACATCACTAAATAAGAAGGAGGTAATGTAAGGATACGATTTAACTGCTTCTTTCCAGGGAAGCTTAGAGACAGTATTGCTTCTTTTTTAAAAATTGGAGGCAGTTTTATTTGTTCGGGCTAATCCTGTGGGAAATGAATAAGTAAAGAATCCACTGACATGCTTCAGTAGGCTGAAAATAGATCCCAGTACATGATTTTTTTTTTTTTTTTATTTATCAACCATATGTATTTATCCCAGGTTTCTTTCTCATAGGCTCCCAGCCTGGAGGTATCAGACTGAGTAATAACCAACCCGTACTGATCTTTTTTGGATTTGTTTGTTTTTAGGAGTTGCCTTCTCAACTTTTTATTTCAAAACATTTCAGATACACAGAACAGTTCAGAGAGAACTCTGATGAACCATTTGCACATTTGCTTGTTCTCTCTCCTTTTATTTAAGTTTGAAAATAAGTTTGTGCACAATCCTGGTACTTCCTCACCTAAAGACTTCAGCATGGTCTCCTACAAACAAAGACACTATCCTGTCATGGTCACAGCACAGGATTTGCACGTCGATACAAAAAAAATATTGTAACACATAGTTGATTTTCAGATTTCCTCCTATTGTCCCAGTAATGTCCTCCATAGTTATTCCTTTGCTAAGTTCAAGAACCAGGGAGAATGACACCTTGCATTTAGTTGTCTTGGTTCTGTGGTCTGAAACAAGTCCCTGTTGCCTATTTTGCTGTTTGCAACATTCATAAATCAATATTCCAGGACAGATATCCTGTAGAAGTTTTCACAGTTTGAATTCGTCTGATATGATGTAACCAAGAATGCTCAGTCAGAGCCCGGTGCAGTGGTGCAAGCCTGTAATCCCAGCACTTAGGGAGGCTGAGACAGGAGAATCGCGAGTTCAAAGCCAGCCTCAGCAACGGCGAGGCGCTAAGCAACTCAGTGAGACCCTGTCTCTACATAAAACACAAAATAGGGCTGGGGATGTGGCTCCATGGTTGAGTGCCCAAGTTCAATCTCCAGTACCAAAAAAAAAAAAAAAAAGAAGAATGCTCAGTTAGGATCTCTGTTCAAAATCTATGTAATTATTTCTTTTTATGTGTGTGTAGTTTTGTATTCAAATTGCTATGTAGTAAGGTTGTTTGATTACAATTTTTAAGAGTATGCTTTTGGCAAATCCTTTTTAATACAAATTTAAAATTTGAACTTGTAAAACATTTACATGGTTGGGAATACAGAACTATAGTTAAAAATTCAGAAACTGTACTCCTATTTCCATTTTTCTCTCAATTTCCATTCACCCCTTATAGGTAACTTTTTCATTTCTGGTTTATCCTTCCTATATAGAATATATAATAGTTATATACAAATTTATTTTACATATGAATATATGCATAGGGGTATATGTATGTATGTGTGTTTTTGTATGTACATAAAGAGACATATTTATTTTGTCTTATGAAATATATATATTCTTTAACATATATCTATAAATATAAACCTGTATATATATATATATATATATAAAATATGTATTATATTCTCTTGCATTTATTACTTTTAAACTTAATATATCCTGGAAATCTCTTCACGCTAATTCACAGAAGTACTTCTCATTTATTTTCACGACTGATAGTGCTCTTTCTTTGTCAATCAGTAGTGTATGGCTAGGCATTTAGCTTTTTCACAATATTTTGTTAAAGTTGAATCATTTTTGGTATTTGGTGTAAATATTTTTATTTGTTGGTTCTCAGTATATTTTTATTGGAAATTTTTTTTGTTTTGATCTGCCTGGAAGAAATATATATTTTCTATGTATAAAAGCGATTAAAATAATTATAAATTTAAATAAAAAGTAATGGTAAAGTATAAAATCACAAGGGAATGTATATTATGAATGCTGTTGACAC
The DNA here is from genome assembly GCA_004024805.1 of Geosciurus inauris. NCBI lineage: Eukaryota > Metazoa > Chordata > Mammalia > Rodentia > Sciuridae > Geosciurus > Geosciurus inauris. The sequence continues at coordinate 79,327 of PVHX01002483.1, forward strand.
TTTGAGATAACGTGAATTTGTATTAACTGTTACAAGACATAATTGAGTACAGAAAGACTAAAACCTCAGTAAATTTGGAGGCAAACCTAAGTGTTACATGGCTGAAATAAAAGAGTTTTATAATTTAAAAATAAAAAAGAAATAAAGTCTTTGTCGGGGTCCTCCCAGCCAGGTATCAGTCTCCCCCCTCGATCAGCGGGGAGGAGGGGATCCCCGGGAGCCCCCGACACGACGGCTGAGAATGGTAAAGTCGTCCGGCACGCAATTACCACGCCTGAGCCGGAGAGTTCTGTCTTAAGCAGGAACTGATTTATTGAGGAGAGACACAGGCTTCTATAGAGGAGGGGGTAGGTGTCCTGTTACCGAGCTAAGAATGCGGAAGTGGGATGTACAGAGGCACTTAGGTAGGAGAGTATTCATTGTCCATGCCTTGTCCACGAACACGGAAGCAGAGGTCAGCCAATAAGGGCGAGGTGATGGCTCTCCCGGGGCAGCGTGGTCAGGCCTGAGCTGGTAGCTTGGCGCCATTTTGTGGCATGCCCTTGCATATGTCCCCCACAGTCTTGACACATAAACTTGTGTCCATATGGTACATGTAGGTACCATCATGGCCTCAAGGGAAGTACATATACAGTTTTGGTATGTATTATAAATTCTCTTTCATAGGGTCTTATCTTTCTGTTCTTCCACAGCCCTTATATGAACATGTCTGGCATGAATCTGAACACTTCACGTTATCTCACTGAATCCTCACAGCAACTTCTCCAACCTTTCCCCACACTTACTGTATACTTCAGGGGCCATGGCTCAGACATCTTGAGTAAAGTCTCCAGGGTCACATGGCTAGCAAATGGCATAGCTAGGATTTGATCCCAGATTTGACTCCAGACTTTGACTCCGGACTCATAAAGCTGACCATCTCACTCACTGTACCACATGTTGCCTACAGTAAACTTCCTGAATCATCTTTTGGTGTCCTGATAGAATTGACAGGAAATCAATTATTTCCAGAGATGATGCTCTTTAAAATATCAAGGAATGGATGGGAAATTCAAAGAACTTGCTATCTCAAAGAATGCCAAGGAGTAAAAGCATACCTTTCATATTACCTCATTTTTTAAGAAGGTCAGTGTTCAATCAAAAATTTTGAACTAGTGAGTGTAGCTCTGGCAGCAAGAGTCTTTTAAAGATGAGAAGTTTCGGGAAGACCCCTCTGTGGGAACAAGGAATGAGGGTACCGAAAAACGAAGACTACTACTGAAGCAGCAGGAGTGGTAGGAGGAACATGGGATCAGAGTGGAAGCAAACAGTTCAGGATTTGGGGCAGATGCTAGTCCCAGGGGAGACCTGGAGAACAAACCAGGAACCTGGAGAAGCTCTTAGTATCAGACTGAGATCTTCTGAGTTGAGGAGAAGCCCCAGGGAGAGTGGAGCTACCCAGACCCTTACTAAAGAGAACAACAAACAAATAAATGTTTCAGATGCAGATAAATGCTACAATCCGGGACAATAGAACAGGGAAGAGCCAGGAGGTTTGGGGAAGATTTCTCTAAGGGGGTGGCATTTGAGGTAGGCTATGGATATGGCAAAGGAGCTGATCATTCAAAGACCTGAGGACAACAACCTTCCAGCCAGTGGGAACAGTCAGAATGTCAGAGTCTTGAGGGCAAACTGAATCTGACAAAATAAATAGCCTAAAGACTGGTATAGCAGGAATATATTAAATCAGTGACTAGTAATCTCTTACTAGAGATGAGGTCAAAGGCAGGGACAGATGAGGAGGAGCCTTGTCAGTGTAAAAGAGTTTGGATTTTATTTTTAAGTGCATCTAAGCATACTGTACGAGGCAAGTGCTAGTGGACTTCTGCGATGAGTTCTGACTTAGTCATCAGGGAATGTATTTAAATTCAGTTTTATGAGGTATGTGGGTTCCTAGGAGATATAAATAGAAATAACTGCTATTGATTGTGTATGCTTATTGTAAAGTAATAATTATGCTATAGACTGAATGTTCATGTGTTCCTCTCTCCAGATCCATATTTTGGGAACCTAGTTTCCAACAGAATGGTATTTGGAGAAGGAGCTTATGGGAGGTAATTGCTTCTGAGGACAGAGAACACGTGATAAGATTAGTGCTCTTTAAGAAGAGACCTGAAAGAACTCGCCTCTGTTCTCTCCACAGGTGGCCATGTGAGAGTACAATGGGAAGATGGCCATCTGCAAACCAGAGTGGACCCTCGTCAGCACTGGATCTCCTGGAACCTTGATCTTGGACTTCCAAGCCTCCAAACTATGAGAAATAAATTTTTGTTGTTGAATTCACCCAGCGTGTGGTATTTTTGTTACTAGCTTGAACTAATTGAAAGTAATTTTCCTTAGGTTACTTATAAAATAAGAATTAATGTAAAGTTTGGCCAGCAGTATGGGTTAAAGGACATTTACACAAAAATAAATACATTGCTACCTTTGGTTACTACTTCCAGATGATTCATCAAGAGAAGTATATTTTTCAGATTCTAGTATGAATACACTATTTATTTCAGTGATATATGCATAGTAAACATATTTCATTTCATGGAAAAAACTGAAAACTTAAAAATAACTTGCAATGTGTCACATGTAAAGCTCAGAATATATGCCACTGATGGGTTTAAATTGGCAGAACTACTCCCCACCCTGTTCATTTTCATTTTTCACCAAATCAGGTAACATAAACTCGCTTTTGATTACATCTTTCGTTTTGTACTCGGTACTTTTGTAGATTCCTGACATCGGAGAAGTTTAACATTAAGAAAGAAATCAACCTAAGTTAAAGGCATAAATCCTCAAGAAAGAAGAAACGTGAAAAAAATTGCAACATGCCATATCCTAATTATGAAACAGCTAAAATAGAGTAAATGACAAGGATGTGACTTAGAAGTAACATTGAAATGAAGTGAATGACAGTAAATATATTTAAAAATCATGACAGGCACATCAAAAATAGGGTAATTTAGTTCTAAGTCATCATATAAGAAAAAAAACTCCAAATAAAATATTTAGCATTAAAGCAAAATTATAATTAGACTAGTAAATTTTCAGTAGGAACACTAAACATGAGTAAACATCATTTATACACGCCAACTTTCTTTCTTTTTTAGGCTTATTCATAAGGTATGTCAATGACTTAGGTATTGTTAAGCATCTAGGAGCCAAATACCATGTAGATCCAAAATACAAACTCTTGCTCTGTTTACTATTTTCTAGCAGGCTGTTTAGGGTCATATAGAAATAATCTGAATGATATCTTCAAATTCTATAACTTAGACACAGATAATTCTCCTTATAGGCAACATGTAATAAAACCAGAAGAGTGACTCTGTAATCAACTAAGGGTTATAGCTGTTTAATTATGGAAAATAATCATTTATTGAGAGATGGCTACTTATTTGGTAAGCATTTTTAAAGAAGTCCTTCTGGAGAAGAAAGATTATCTACTAGATATTTGTGGCTGTCCAAATGGTGATAAGATTTGGCTGATGAAAATGCTCCCTGAGACAAGGAAGACACAATTCCTTTAATACATAAAGAATGAAATTCGCTGTACATACATAGCCTCCTATTGTAGAAGTCCAGCAGCTCTCTGGGTTGAGAACCATTTCCTGGCCCTCAAGTCCCAGCATGTAAACTGGGGTGAGAAGCCGTTCCAGCCACTCCAAAAAGCTCATTTTATTTCTGAAGGGTTTGTTCTTGGCTTTTCCAAGTTTTATGGTGATTCTGACTTCTTATCCTTTTTTTTTTAGTGTACCACATTTTTGCATGTTTGTGTGTGAAACTGGTTGAATCATAGGCCAGCTTCCAGGCATCCCCTCCCCCTAGTAACAATTCCTACAGGCTATTATTAGTTTCTTCTTTAAAAAAAAAAAAAAAAAGGCCTGGAAGTATTTATTTGAGTTTGATGTTAAAGCCACAGATGCTAAACAATGGAAATGTCAGTCTAAGACTTTAAAAGGTAGTATAGTAGGATGAAAGCCTTTTGACAATACCCAAGTGTAACTCAGGAGTATAAACTTAAATATCTTAATCTGATAGGCAATAGGGAGTCATTGTACATTTTGAAGGAAAAAACTACTGAGACAAAAAATGATATTTGAAAAAAATACTGATGAACTCCCTCCCACCCTCTGTGGTCTGGCAACTAAACCTAGGGCCTCTGGCTGGCTAGACAAGTGAGCCACATCTGTAACCCCTGATGAGCTCTGTAGGGCAGCCTGGTAATGGCAGAAATGCAAGAGAGGCAGAATAAGTGCTATGGGTATGATATAGGTTTTCTACCTTCAATGGTTTTAACAATTGCCTACATTAGTAGCTTGAGTCAAGAGCCTTTTACACCTGATTTTGCCAAGAGAAATAAAACACGAAGGCAAGTGGTTGGTGGAAGCCAGGCACAATAAATACGTCTGTTTTTAAACAGGCTGGCAGACATGAATGGAGATCAGATGTATTGACAAGAGTTTCCTTCACAGAGAGCTGAGGTTAGCCTGAACAATCACAGCTATCAAAGTTACTTGAGAAGTGCCTATATCTGAAGGGATGGAGGAGAATTGACTAAGTTTATACAGAAGATTATCCCTGTGGGGATTATAGAATAGAGTCTAAAAGGGAACCCTAAGAAGGATGTACAACTCTTCTGTACCAGTCAGGTGCCAAAGTACTTATCTATTAATAGAAAAATTCAAAACAAAGAAATATTAACTCAGAATAAAAAAAAAAATGAAAAGGCAAAGAGGGAACACTAAATGCAATTCCAGGGCTGGAGGAAGAGGGAGGAGGTTAGAATTATGAACACTTTGTGGTTTGGAGGAGAGGTTCTATAGAGCTGGTGAACTTGAGAGGTGAGATGAGGTTGGTCTTTAAGTACTGGAAAAGTTGGAAACTGGAATCCATTACCATACTGCAATAGCCAGTTGCTTCCATGGTAAAGAAAAGCTTACAGAATGGCTCCAAACAGGGAATCAAAGCAGAAACAGAAAACAACAGGAACCGGACACAAAAAGGAAGGAGTGTGTTTTCCTCCGTCTTTGTCCTTGCAATCACCCTCTGACATAACCCTAGTGACTGAGCTTATCAGTCAGCTGCTAGAAAAAGAGAAAGAAAGTTTTCAGAATCTCAGTCCTCGTGTTACCAAAGGGCATATAGAAAGATGGGTTTGATGCTGGGAGATGAAGGTTTAATAACTGGGAATAAATGCATGGTTATTAATTGGTGGATGGAAGTCATGAATAGAGTGAATTGAACAGAAGACACTCAGTGATGGACATTCTTAGCAGAACATAATTGAGACAAACGATGAGTTCAGGATCTCTTCAGAAGGAAGACCTGCATTTTGAGATAATATGGAGGCTAGCAGTGAATAATAATTCTAACACTATCAATAGCACCATCTCATGAGTACTTTCTATGTGCTTGGCAAAGTGATGGCTCATCTCAACAAAGGGTAGATAATATTAACTATAAGGGTAGGTAATATTCTTACCCATTTTGCAGATGAGGAGACAGGAAACGGGGATAGAATGTTTCAGTATGATTTATAGGTCACAATTCAAACCTAAGTCTATCTGATTCTAAAGCCTCAGTACTTAACTAGAGTTTGATCCACGATTTCCAAATCTATCAAATCGCTTAAAAATAACATCAGGGATTGTTTCAGTAAATTTCAACTAACAATGCTGGGGAGTAGGTTCAGAAGAACATAGTGAAAATTAAAATTTGTGTTGGGCATAGAAGTGCCCATTCAAAACACATTTTCTATTGCATGTGGGGACAGTGTGGTAACCCTACACATCCCACAGACATTATATAGCAAATTAACCAGACATCTCTTTTCCTATGTATGTGTTTCTTCAGGATCATTTTGTCCTTTGTTTGTTTTGGCATCTTGAAAGTCATGCTCAAGAATTTGATGATCTTTGGCTGATCTTTTATTCTTCAGTATGAGGCACTCAAAATTTCATATAATCTGCTGTTGTTGGCTGGCATCTTCTGGGGATTAGTTGCCCCTTTTTGGGAGGGGATAATCCCTACATATTAGTACCTGTAGGTCTTTTTGTCTGGAAACACACACACACACACTTTAAATTTTCTCATTTGAAAATATTCAAATTTATAGAATAATTTTAAAAATGGCACATATATACCTATGTTTTCTAAAAGTGGCTGATTTGACTGACTTGATACTTCTATATTTCCTATATATGAGGACTTCTTCATATATAGCCCCACTGTATCCATCAAAATCAGCAAATTCACATTGATATCCATTTCTTCCATTTAATCTTCAGTCCTCATTTGTTTCTCCAAAGTATCTTTCATGGAAAGTATCCAACATAGAATCATGTGCTGCATTTGTCATTTTGTTTCTTCTTCTTTTTCAGTCTAGACAACTTCCTCAGTTCTTCTTCTACTTTCAAGACATTATGATTTTTGAAGGTCAGTTATTTTGTGGAATGCCTCTCAATTTTGTGTTTTATCAAAGATTCTTCATGATTATTTTTCACTTATGCATCCTTTGTAGCAATGCTATAATAATAAAATTTCTTATCAGGAGATGGTGCAAACTTTTGATTTGTCCCATTATGAGTGATATTAATTTGATCACTTGAATAGGGTGGTGCTTTCCAGGCTTCTTCACAATAAAGTTACTATATTTTGTGAAGGAGGTATGTTATGATTTTTAAAATGTATTGTTTTTCATCAAATTAATTGAAATTATTAATATCAGTGGGAACAACCATTTAAATTTTATTCAATGGTTATCATTTGTTGCTATTGTTATTTATATTGATGCTTAAACTGTCCTATATTTGAAAAGCAGAAACCCCTTCAAGATAACTTTTGATATCTCCCATCATTCTTGGAGCACATTTTTCCGGTACAACAAGATACTCCAGGCTCTTCTTGAAGTTTTCCAGTCCCAACATGGGAATCAACCCTGGTTTCTTTTAGTGACAAATGATACTTACAGACTATAATATGTGAACTAAGTCACTTTACTCAGGTCACCAGAAGCCATCTACGTATGCCACCCAACTCCAGTTTGCCTGAGAACCTCCTCCTTTCTCCCTGAAAATATCCCTATCTGGATGGACCCTAGCTGGCTTTTGAAGTAAATTCTTAAGAAGAGAAGCATAGAGGAAGATCTAGTTCTTATATAATTAGAGGAATGGAGAAACTTTTGGAAATTGAAATGGAAAGGAAGAACCAAACAGTTGTCTCCCATCATGATTTCAACCAAAAGGAGATGTATGTTCATAGTTACATATGCATACATCCTGTATGTATTCTAAGCCAAGTCAATTACTAAACTTTACTAGATCCTCAGCCAAAGAGGGCTAATTTCCACATTCATTGAATGTTAACATGGTCATAATGGATTAGTTGAGAGGTGGTATCTTGATTTGGATTCACCAGATTCTGGCTCTCAGACAAGGATTAAGTGTAAGCCATGTATTGGGGAGGACATCCCAGGAACCATTGGGAAAATGGAGAAGTGAATCAGGAAAAGGAAGGAAGACAATGAAAATATGTTCTGAGATAGTTACCTCTGAGGACACTCGAGCACATTCCCTCTAGGGAAAGATTAGAAGACAGCTCATGATCCCAACTGATGGCCCAGGAAGAGGTGACATTTACCTCTTTTGTCATTGGTTGAGGTTTCTGAGAATTATAAACTCTCCAGGCTTTCCACTGTCCTCTTCTCTTTGATAAGGTTGTTCCAGCAGCTAAGTGAGAAGACTTTGGGCAAGAGTTGCCAAGAGTTTGTGCACATAAGGGGCCAAAGATGCACAGAGAGGATGTCACCAGGGAACTGATTATGTTTGCCACACACACTGTGTCTTTGCAATGCTATATAGTACAAACAGGGATTTGGGGGGATTTTTAAGGTTATGCTAGATTACACTATAACCTGGTATGTTAAAACCAGATGAAATGTCAATGAATCAGAAAAAGCCTAATTACACACATGCACACACACAATTATTGTTATATGTATATTTACACTATCTAATAACAAAAACTCATAATATCCCATATTTTGAAGGCACACTATGCTGTTACAACATTTCATATTAATTTAATCCTCAAGAGTATCTGTCAGGCTGTTATTAGAAGCATTTACATTTATTTAATGTATAAAAATACTGAGGCTTTGGGAGGGTCAGACACTTGCTTAAGGTGACACTGCTGGTGAGTGGTACTGTTGAGTTATAAATTGAAGCCGTGAGACTCTGGAGCCTAATGCCCATAGCCATTTGCTCTGCTTGCTAAAGCAAAGCCATCAGAGCTTCTCCAAAAGCAATAGAAAGAAGAGCACAAAGGAAGACCCACTGAAATGCTCCCACGATCAATCATCTAGTGAAGTAGCATCGATCCAGTGACAGGAAAGCTAGGACTCAGACAGGAGGTCTATAAATGCAAGTAATCATTCTTAGGTTCTAATTGGAACCCTGGTGCAAAGTTTTACTCAAAAAAAACCCCTTTGGACCTCACTCCAGCCATGGGAGCTGTGCAGTGAGGATCTCCTATGAAGGCAATCAGGAATTAGAGACTGGGAAACATAGTTTTGCTGGTCCAGGATTCTGAATTTAAACCTCATATGAACCAGTTACACACTTAAGCTCTCTTACTGAGTTTTCAATTTAAAAAAATTAGAATTAGCACATCTGGCTATTTTGATCTTGATTCTGGCAAGGTAGAAATCCTTAAGGTAACTGATTTTTATTTAGAACATCGAGGAATACTTCTCTTCAAAAATTCAGGAAAAAAAGATGAGTCACTGATTATAATAAAGTCAACTGAAGTTTAATTCTCAATGAAAGTGATTGAAATTCATGTTTAGATGCTATATGACAACATTAATAATTTATATTAATTTATATTAAACTGCCTTTGGAACATAGGTGCAGTATGGTGAGGAGGTGTTTTTCATTGAAAGGAGGCCACTTGCTATTCTCACTAGGAAACTTTTGTTTCAGCTTCAGTGTATTTTTAAATACTACACTGAAAAAGTACAGTCATTCAGAGACATTATTTATATCCAAGTTGATGACCTCTCCACGTTTATGCCTACTAAAACTGGTAGAGCTATGAATCCAATTAATGTGGTTCTGAATGGAAGAGGTTTAAGTTTACTAGTTGAAATCTAGAGGGATCTTTCCACAGCAATTACCAGGAAATAGTGAAGGAAAAGGAAACCAGAGGAGCCGGGCAGAGTGCCTTGGGAGGCTGAGGCAAGAGGATCACAAGTTCAAAGCCAGCCTCTGCAACTTAATGAGACCCTGTCTCAAAATAAAAAATGAGATAGGGCTGAGGATGTGGCTCAGTGGTTAAGTGCTCCTGGGTTAAATCCTTGGTACCAAAAAAACAGAACAAAACAAAACAAAAACCAACCAAAAAACTAAAGAACCAAAAACAAAGAACCAAACCAACAACAACAAAACAAACAAACAAAAAACAACAAACTATTTCTAATATCCATATATCACTGTTCACAAGATTTATTTCTGTCTGTAAAGATACCAAGAGATAATCTAATTTTTCAGTCTTCAGTGGGTCAGGGCTGGAGCAATAATGATGCCATTTAGTTTTGGTCACAGCCAGGACCTAAATGGATCAGAAAGACATTTTTTTTGGTTGTTCTAGCATGCATTTTATAAGAAAAGAAAATCAAACTTGTCTACCTTTTTTTTTTTCTTATGAGAGATAGATATATTTTGGAAGAGTAGATCTTCGCTTTCCAACAAAATATGCTCCACTCCTCTAAATGATTAAATACTAAAACTTTCCCTCCATAGATTTTTAGCAATTGTCTTAGCCTGGTACAAGGAAACTTTCAAATAGTAACCACTCAAATCCAAATAAAGAAAAAAGATAATAGTAACAAAAAAAATGTTTCCATCTGGAATCTCTTCATACTTCAGTGTGAATAAATTGGCAGATACCTGGTGGAGCCCTGGGGCCAAAAACTGAGCTTATTTTGTTTCTGTTTTCATTTCCCCTCTTTCTTCCTTGTCAGTTGAATAACATCTCTGCTGATATTTTGGAGACTCCAGCTTTGCTGATGGCCATTTGTCACTCCCTCAGCTTCTATGGCTGCTGGCTATGGGTACTGAGAAAGCAGAAAGGTGAAGAAGAACAATCGGGAAATAATATTTATCTGAACACTTCCAGAATTTCAATTAAATTTGGGAGCCTCAGCCAAGTAGCAAAGTAAATAATCTTTTTCCGTGGATCTTCTAATTGCCCCAAAAAGGTAGCCCCTGGGAGCACCGTGGATTTGAAGCACTCAAGGTGTGTGACTGTAGGCTGGTAGTCATCATGCAGATGGCAGGGAATCTGCTGGAAGGCTGAATTTCCTCTGGCACCAAATAGGGCTGACTGCACAGTAGTTAAGTGGGGTAGCTGTCAAGGAAAGAGCCGCTTTCCCTCCCCTACAGGGACAGTTGAACCACACACTTCCCTCCTCCTCTGGTTCCCGGTTGCCCTGGGCATTTTTCTCTGTTACAGCATTTCACTCTTGAAATGAATGGCACTTAGCAGGGAAGGTGTCTTTGGTAAGTATTTTACAACAGTGCAGGAGTTAACAGTTTCTTTTTTCATTAAAAGTGAGTTTTTGGTGGCTTTGTGACTGGCAGCCTGGAAACTTCTTACTTCCCTTTGATCCAGTGATCTCATAAAGAGTCTCCTTTTCCCAGACATCTGCCAAAGGGAAGGTTATGCTCCTTTCCTCCCTTCCTTCCACCTTTGTTCCTCGCTTCCCTTCCCTCCCAAGACTCGAAAGAGAGATTTATTTATTTTTTGCAAGATCTTTGTGAATATGCACAATGTTGGATGCCAGATAACACTACAAACAACAACAAATGATTTATTAACTAAGGTGTGTATGTGGGGGAGTGCACGCATGCGCACACCTGTCTGCAGGAGAGTTCCAAAAATAAAGCTTGGGTGACATGAAAGATAGAGAAAGCTCATTTAAAAAGACAGCATAAAGGAGCAGAGAAGACAAAAACAGTCTTTAGTCACTTTACAACATCAGTGGACATACCAATTGTAATTTTTTAAAATGTAGATCCGCTGCTGTTAATATTCCACTTACAGCCAATTAAATATTGACAAGGTAATTCTATTGCAAGGGGGATAATGTAGTGTTCCAAAGTCAAAATGTGTCCTCCTTAAGGACAGGCATTATATCACACTTATTACCGCTGCCCAGAGCTCACCATGGGTTGGCACAAAGAAGGCACTAGATAAAGATTTGTTAACTCAAACTGAAAATAAACTTAGTGGATCACTACATCATGAACTCCGCACAAGTATTTATGAGAATTAGGATAGTGATTATATGTAAGTGGAAGCTGATTTATCTGTTATTCTTCTGACCTATACTTCATTAGCACTATCACTCTTCTGCAGGATGATGCACCTGAGACATTACAAGGGCTGAATCATTTGAATCATCCAAGAAAAATTTGATTATATTCTGTAGGATTTTAGTATTTTCAGTCTTAAGGGTATTTCACTGTACTTTAATTCTTTGAAAATTAGCAATTTGTTAATGATGTATAGGATAAATTGCTATAACCGGAGTCTATAATTAACCAGAACACCTAATATGTAGCCATAAAAAATGTTTTCAGATGGACAGAGCTGGGTTGGAATGCTGATTTATCTATTGCTCGATTCATGATTTTGGGAAGATTCTTTAATCCATCTAAATTTTGGATTGCACATCTCTGTAAAATGGAAATGATAACACCTTCTCCCTCTAGGCCTTTTGAGAGAATTAAAGGGAGCAATGCTGTGGAGATCTCAGCACAGGGTTAGTACTTGGGGATCTTCAGCAAGCACTAGGAACAGGAACATAGCTACTTGTGCCAGTATAGAGGTTCCCATTTCTTGCATCCTGAGATTATTATATGGAAGGAGAAGAGGGAAAAAGGAAATCCTGGGTGTGTGCCCTACGGTAGCCTGTGTTCCTGCTCTAGGGCTTAAAAACTTATGATAAGAAGGCAAGTCATAGGTGCTGGAAAAGTCTTTCCAGTGTTTGACAGCGTGTTATTAGTATCATGGGTGGAATTACTCTAGATGTATATTTTTCCAAATATAGTTTGTAACTTTCTAAGGTGGATCTATACACATACCTGTGTTTTTCCTCCAGTCCCACAGGCAATTTGAGATTAGTTCACTGAAAATGCCATCTGTTCTTTGTAGTGAGAAATGAAAAGAAACTGGGTTTTCAGCATCACTATGAGATTTGCATTTGAATAATAGGTGTCAGATATGTTGGTATCCATTTCTTTTAAGTGTGAAGCTAAATGCTTGTGACTTCACTAAGTGTTTGGAGGCAAGATGTTAATATCATAATTATCTTTTTCCTTAATGAGATGATATTGAGAAGCAGCTTTAGAAAAATGTACTGAATAAGATGCTAATGATAAAAGTGAGATGAGCTGTCTACTTTTCATTTCTTTCTTTTGTCAGGTCCTGGGTGGACAGATGAGGAGGCATCCATAACCCTTCTTGCCTGGAAGTTTAGCCTCCACTTCCTGGATGCCGCAGACTACTTTCTGTGAATTGGAAAAGGGTAGAAGTCTTAGGCGATTCTTTTTCTTTTTCTTTTTTTGACAACAGCTTATTGAGGGATGGAATTCTCAGAAAGTATGCAGAATTTCTATAGAATTTCAGATTTTTCTTATCCTACCACTTCCACTTGCAATTTCAGGAGTCCCCAAGCCTGCTCTTACTTCTGAAACCAACCACAAATTCAGAGACCTCCAGGACATTTTTTAAGACCCCCACTGAGAGATTCTTATTGTTCAGTTTCAATAATTCATAGAAGGACTTGCAGAACTCAGGAAAGCTCTTATGGTTACTGTTTATTACAGCAAAATGATGCAAATTCAAATCAGCAAAGGAAAGAAGAGCATAGAACAAGGGTCAGGAGAACAGGTGTGGAACTTGCAGTTGTCCTTTCCAGGTGGATTTGTCGAGACAATATCTATTTCTCTCAACAATGATGTATATAGCAACATCATAGAATACTGCTGATCATGGATACTTACCTGATTCTTGGTGTCCAGAGTTTTATTGGCCTGATCAGGTAGACATGGTTGACCACTGTACAGGTCACCTTAGTCTCTAGCTCCTTCAGAGTCTGAACTGATGTTACATGGTCCAAGGGTCCCCACCATAAGTCACATCATTAGCTTTCACCATCTAGCATGAACCAAGTTCCCTAGGTAAACAAGAAACACTCATCCTAACAGATAATTTAAGGGTTTAGAGATTATCTCCTAGAACTGAGGGCAAAGACCCAACCCCAACCTAGGCAGCATTAGTGTTTTCCTGCACACCATCCTTTTCTCCTCCAACACAAATACACAACTTAAGATCCTGATATAGAATTTAAGTGAGGTAACCACACAGTATGTAGAGAAAGCATATCTAGTCTAGGTGTAACTTACTCCTGGCCCCTTAATTTCCAGAAGGAGCTTGCAATTATTAATTACTCTATCTATGTAGGTAGGATCCTGCCAGAGTTGAGGAAATGGGCAAGTTCTTTTCATTCTATTGCCCTTTTCTACTCAGTCATTACCTTACTACAATAAAAGAAAGCCCGATATTCTATACAGTCTTGCTAAAGGGATTATTTGTAACTATAATGTTCCCAAATCTAGAAACAAATTGCAACTGGCCAAGAAAATATACATTTTCTTCCATTTTCATCTTTGGAAGAAAATGCATATTTCTGCTAATATCTATTAAAGAATTCTAAGTGTAGAGGCTCTTGCAGCCCAAACACTACCAAAGACTTTCTTGGGAATTATTAAGCAATAGAATGGCATTTTTCTGGTTAGTTTATCTTATTTAACTATGCAAATAAAGAAGGTACAGGAGACTGAAGCTTAACCAAAGTGTGCAATTTCTTGCTACCTTTCCAACAAACTATGATGCTTTCATAATCATCAAAAAGCTCATGCCCCTCCATGTCTTACCTTGGGGGAGATGCATTCAACTTAGGAATCAGAAACTGTAATGCCCATGCAATAAGGTAATATAAATGTGTGACATGGAACAAGTGTGTGACAATAGATATTACTGGAGAGTGTGGCAAAATATAGTTTGCCAGTCTATGTGGAAGCATTCATATTCAGATTTAAAACATCTTTGGGCTTAGCCTGTGTATATCAGTCCAAGACATCCATACTAGAGGGTAAATGAGCAGATGACAGAATATTAGTAAGAAAGAAGATTCAACTTATCAATTCTTATTTAAGTTGACTGTGAGGATTCAGTTTTCCAATGTCACCCAAGAAATGTAAAAATAAGCTGAGCATGGTGGCATGTGCCTATAATCCCAGCAGTTTAGGAGGCTGAGGCAGGAGGATTGTGAGTTCAAAGCTAGCCTCAGCAACTTAACGAGGCCCTAAGCAACTCAAGCAAAAACAAAGAAAAATACTATGTATTTGGAGGAGAAATTAAACAACAAGAATAACCTTTTCTCCTATTTGTCTCCATTCTTTATGGTATGGACTCATAAGGCTAGCAGTTGCACTTGACCTGGAAATGCAGTTATTGAAAACTTGATTTACAAGCACCTAAGCTGTTCTGTGATAAAAATAATACAAATACTCATTTTAAGGTTATAGGTTATAAATAGTGATATCTAGTATCTAAATTAAATTCTGTACAGTGGAATAAAGATAGTAGGGAGGCTTATGTAGTAATTTTTTTTAACATTGCCTATTTAGTTTAAGGTCACACAAAGTACATAGAGTTTATAGTTTATAAAGTATATTTATGAAAAGCACATCTATATTTATTTCACAGAGGTAGAAGGAAAGTCTATCTTCCTGCCTTTTTGGCACTTAGTAGGCACCAATAAATCTTTACAAATGAATGAACAAATAACTTGCATTCCTTCTCAGCACCAAGCACACTGGCTCTTCTAATCATGAGTGGTTCAGTCAAGTGAAAGAAGATAAACTATTCATAGTAAACAATGGCCATCTTCTTTTCACCTTACCGAAAATAAGAGGCAGAAAGGCCAGTGTTTGAGTGGAAGTTATTCTCTTGATAAAACTCCAAGTACTTGAACTTTTATAAGGTCGACCTTCCCAGTGAGATTTTTAGATCCAAAGAGTTTCAGTAAAGAATTGGTGTAAGCACTCACAAGTTTGGGTGCTTATCCAAACTGAAATTAATCTCTGAACCTTTTGAGGTTTTTCGGACTTCTAAAGAAAGCGGAGAAAGCCAGAGAGGGCAAAAAAATCAGAGAGAAAAATTGAGGAGAGTGATCATAGGAAAAGCTACAGAGGCCAGGGAGATCACAAGGGCCGGAAGAGCAGAAGAGGGCACAAGAAAGGGTTACGGAAATAGAAGAGAAGGATAACAGAAAAGCAGAGGTAGCTCGCAGAAAGCCACGGGGCCAGAGCAATCACAGGAGAGATGGGAGGGCAGGGAGTGCTCTGAGAAAGCAGAGCTGAGTGGAGAGATTAGGGAGGAGCAGAGGTGAAATTGTGGACCAAGCAATCAGCATGGAGGGGGGAGGGGGGCAAAAACACTAGAAGGGCCAGGCTCCAGGAAGAACTGGGAAGAACTCATGTAAGAGCTTTCACTTTGTGATAGTGGAAAAGATTTGATTCTCTTTTCCTTTCCCCTCTTTTCTGCTCTTCTCACCTTGTCTCATCTCCTGTAGTGGAAAAGGTGCAGGTAGGAGAGGAATGAAACCAGGCTATTTGAATTTTTTCTAGCTCTTTTGCAGTTTCATTACCAATATGTCATTCTAAATGAACGTGAGACTTCAAAGATGAAACTGACTTGAAATTGGAGATAAGCTATCTTTTCTCCTTGTGAAAATTCCCTCTATTTTCCTCAAAATGTGATGTGAAAGAAATGAGATATTTGGTGGGAAGGAAAAGTTATGCTTTTTAAAAATAAACAGAATGCCAGTAATCATAGCAAAACCAGTATTTAGTAAACACTAGTATAGTTTATAGGATGGAGTCGATTCATGATGTGATGAAAGAGTAACTTGAATGAGTCACAAAAAACCACATATGCATGTCCCAGTGCCTAAAACTACAGTTTTATCTAATTTTCTTGGGCTTCATACCTCTTTTCAATTCAGCCCCATCCTCTACAATGAAGAAGTAATCATCGCGGGAATTTGACCTACCATCTCCAGGCTATGCCCTAACTTTCTATTAGGTACTAAAGTTTATCTGGACTAAACAAAAATTTGGATAAGACGTCTAACTTTCTACATTTTCTCAGGTTCAGAAACATAATTTCTCTACAGGCTGTGTTGAGGTACCATCACATGTAATTGAAATTAAAACAGAAAATCAGCTATATTAGTCTGATGCCTGAAATACCCCGTTGGCCCTGCTTCTGGGTTCTTTGGTGGTATGTCTTCTCAGTTCTGTAGCAACTTGTTGATAAGAACCATCTCTCTTTTTTGCCCCAGATAATTCTCATACATGTGCCCTCACCCAGTCCATCTGGATTTGTTTTGTTCTATAATATAAATGTGTGGGGTTTGTTCAGGGTTAGGGTAGGAGAAAGGCCAAGCACGAGGGGAGATAAGTAAACCATACCTATTACCAGTAAAAACATGCAGCCACGGCCAAAACTGGTAGAGGCAGTTATCATCCTATTCAAAATACAATACAGAATTTTAATCATAAAACTTTCTTTTTTTCCCAACCCTACTTTACTACTGATCAAGTAACCAAAAGAACCTAGCCCTGATGGTTACTAACTTCTTATACTTTCTGTGTGAGAACATGCTGCTCCCAAACTCCATAACTAACTTGCATTTCAGACCTTGGTCCTGAGTTAGTATAATGGAAACTTCAGTGATGACTTCTGACTTCTACAGCAGCAACTAGATTACAACAGCTCCTTAAACTTGATTATTCCACATGTCAAAATAAAGTTCTTTGATCCACTCCAAGAGTTGTACCCGACAACTTCATTATGCTATTTATGTTTTCTTGAAGGATAATTTAAAATTTCCTAATGTAGTCAGATGCTGGTTGTCTATTCCCCAGTAGGTAGAGGGGGACACACACACACACACACACACACACACAAATAAAAGATAGTCACTTTTTTCCAAGTATTTTTCTGGGAGATAAGATAGGTCTATATGAAATCTTGTTCCTATTAACTTTGACATAAATGCATCTGTCTATTCTTTAAATTTAAGCTCTTTAAGGTTAGAGAGTTTGGCTTCTCCTTATCTAAGTGTTCACAACCATGCAATGGTGTTCATAACCCAGTTGTTGATTTTGTGGCTAACAGACCTATTCTCAGCCTCCTCAGGGTCCTGAGCAATATGTCTGACCTGTTCAGACATGATGGGGGGCAAGCCAGCTTGACTCTCTTTGGTTGTTGTTTTGTTTTTTGCCTTCTTCCACCTGTATTTTTCAGAGGTGATTCTATGGACTTTTGTCTTTGATATTACCATGCCTATTTTTTGTTGCTGTTGATCTAACACTCTGAAGAAATAACACCTACATGACTTTGTGGATTTGCTGTGAGAATCAAATGAAATGCTGCCTACTTGGACAGTAGGTATGGATAGTTTAAAAAATAGATGTGATTTTTGCAGAGCTGATGATTTAGTGTGAGTGTAGAGAATATAGGCAATTTATGGTATAAATACATTATTCATAAATTTTATAGGTAGAAATGTTCATAATCATAATATTTAGTAACAATTAGAAAAAAAATTCACTATAGCAGCTCTCATTAGTAGTATTATCAACCCTCTCTGTAGCTGCAGGTTCTGCATTAGAGGATTTATCCAAGTGTGGATGGAAAATACTCAGGAAAAAAATATATATATCTGTACTAAACGTGTACAGACTTTTTAAAAAAAATTGCTGTTATTCCCTAAACCAAATGACAACTACTTACATAGTATTTATATCATATTAGGTATCATGAGTAATCTAGAGATGATTTAAAGTGTACAGGAGCATGTATGTAGATGATATACAAATCATCATTTTGTATAAGGGAGCAGCTTTAGATTTTGGTATCCTCATGTGTCACAGAACCAATGAATGCTCTAAGGATTCTAAGGGGCAGTGTAATTATGAAAAACAAGTAACAGAAAGACAATTTTGTTTCATTTTTCAGTTGACCAGCATTGTGTAATTAGATACAAGCACTTAGATTACATAATGCATACTCCTGTGCCCACTCTGTTACCCTCACAGTCTCAGTAAATATTGGCAGGCAGGAGTGTGGATATAGAATGAGATTGCCTATCTCCAATCTGGCTCTTGTACTTAGTAACTATTATGGTTTGGATATGAGGTGTCCCTCCAAAACTCATGTGTGAGACGATGCAAGAAGGTTTAGAGGAGATATGATTGGGTTATGAGAGCCTTAACCCAACTAGTGAATTAATCAACTGATGGGATTAATTGAGTGGTAATTGAAGGCAGGTGGGGTGTGGCTGTAGGAGGTGGGACATTGCGGGTGTGGCTTTGGGGTATGTATTTGTATTTGGCAAGTGGAGATTTGTCTCTCTGCTCTCTGATTTTCATGTGAGCAGCTACCCTCTGCCACACTCTTCCTCCATGGTGTTCTGCCTCACCTAGAGCCCTGAGGAATGGAGCTGGCTGTCTATGGACACCGACCTCTGAAACTGTGGGCCCCTAAATAAACTCTTCCTCCTATGCAAGTGTTCTGGTCAGATCTTTTAGTCACAGAAGTGAAAAAACTGATTAAAACAGTAACCAAGGAACCCTTTTCCCTCTATTTACCTATCTGTAAAATGGCGATGATGGAAATAAAAGTACCTAACTTTTGGGGTTTTTGTGACAATTAAATGAATTACTACCTTTAAAGTGTTTAGAAAAGAGCCTGGCATGCAGGAAACCATCTGTAATTGTTTGCTGGAATTATTCTATTACAAGAGACATCTGACTTAAAGATGAGGAACATCACTGAGCATACTGGTTTTTGTTCTCCAAGATATTTAACCTAGGGCTGTTTTTGAATATGTGGTTGGTAAGTATTGTCTCTTATTTCCAAACCTGATTGAGATTTTTCTGGTGAAGATCTTGATCCAGCTGAATAAGGAGGGAGAGAAACAATGAGAGACTGATATAGTAAGTGAATGTTGGATGAAGTGAAGACAAATGAGATAACATGCCATAGCTAAATGCTCGATGGCACAGGTAATAGACACACCCTAGTCATTATCTAAGCTCTGCCCTTGGCCTGCTGTATGTACTATACCTCCCACACTGGGAGTCTGCTTTATGTGGCTATGATATGAGATCGCCCATAGCAGTTGGGCACATGGGGTGGATGTTGGTTTCTGTTCAATTTGGCCAACTACACGTGGTTTTTGTTTGGTCTCAGCTATCTGACTTTGCTTTAATGACTTGGAAGAAACAGCAGATTTCCATTTCTTTTTTGCAGATATTTTAGCACTTAAACATTGTCGTTCACACAGTTGTTACATCGATAACAAAGCAAGCCCAAGCCCTGTTTGAGCAGGATCTGTTCCTAGGGAAATAGCCTGTCTGTTTCCACTCTGCCTCATCTGCCATATTTGAGTTGTTAATTGGAGATGGAAATGTTTCCAAATTTTCTCCTCCCTTGGTATTGATCTTTTGGGCAAACATAAAGCCTCAACCCTGTGAGTTTTATCACTATGCTTTTCTACCATGTATTATCAGTATTTAGATCTTGATTTTTTTCTACTTCTTTCCCCTTTAAAGCATTCTGTCTAGTGAAAACCTCTTGTTAGAAAAGATTACATGATTGTTTTTTGCTCTTATAATCTGTGTGAAGAAGAAGAGGCTGCACACTTGAGATTTAAAATGATGTCTCAACAGGAAACGGCTTCTCTTTAGAAAATCTGATTTCTCACAGAGCTACTTTTTCTTTCTTTTATAATTTTTTTCCCAGATTCGATCACATCGCTGCCAGGACATTTGTTTTATTTAAATGCAACAACATAAACATCACTAATCTGGTTTCCCCAAATTCATTTGTGTGCTCCCTGTCAGTAACGGTTTTATCAGCCATCAAAATCTAATTGAAGTGGCAGTGCAGCATGTAGTCATCCAATAATTATAAAATAAACAGACTGAAAATTCAGATGCATTTGAACAAAAGCCATCAAAATAACATAAACAGGAGAAAAGGTAATTAAAGAGCTTTCTGTCTTCAGCTTTTAACATTACCGTTTTATTTAAATGCAGCACTAGCAGGAGACCAGAGGTGGATTCATTGGCCAAATTTGTTGGCTTGCACTGTTCCGAAATGTGTTCCTTTAAAAATGTGGTAAAAAAAATTTAAAGAGCACATAATCATGGCACCTCAAAAACGTGCTTAATTTTCTCTCCCGAGGGCTTCTGTGGTAATGTGCACCATGACAATTAATAGTAGATGACAAAAAGCACTGCCCTTTATCATCTAACCATCAGATCTTTAGAGAATTGGGCAAATACAACAGTATGGTTTCTGACTATAAAATCGTGACGTCAGGAGGTTGCTTAGCATAGCCTGCGAACCTCCACTTGGGTTTTTCACCTGCTGGAGGAAAGGGCTGCTTGACTATCAGAGGCGGTGATGCATGAATGTAAGCAGTTTAGCAGTAAGAGATTCAAACTTTTGAAAGAGAGGTAACAAAGCTCTAAGAATAAGCCCTGGTCATGAATGTATATATAGTCCCGGGGCTGGTTGGCATAGCAACTATTCCTGAGAACCCTGGTGCTGCTTAAGTAAACAGCTGAAGCACTGAGCATGCCTCAGCTAAGCTGGGTCCATCTGTGGCATCAGCGTGTGCGGATCACAACGGGGACATTTTTTCCAGCAGATCAATGATATTTTGGTATCTCCTCCTAATAACTATTGTTCTCAGCACTTGATGGCAAAGCTTCTAGTTTTCTCTGTTTGGCCGTTGTATTGGACAAACCCAGCGTAGGTAAATAAATCTAAGTTACCTTTGGAATAAACAAAAAGGGTCCAAGCTCAATATCTTTTGTCTGGTATTTGCCAAGAACTTCCAAGGAAAAATGATTGGTTGATTCAACAGCAACTCACTATGATGATTCAATAGAAACAATAGCTGCTGAAGTTTTTGCTCCGGATTTCACAAACCAGGTAATTGCAAAAGTTTTGGAATTGGACAAACTTAGCCCTGGTTTCTGGTCCCACTGTAAAAAATGGTATGACATTGGGCATATTACTGTTCCTTTCTGCAACTATTTTCTCATATGTAAAATGAGGATAGTAATAAATATCTCATGAGTATTGAGGACTGAATAAGATAAAGTATTTAAAATATGCTCAAGTACATATGTACAGTACCCAGGAAAAGGCAATGACAACAGACTTCCTACCCAATGGCTATTTTAGGACTAGATGTGTGCTGTGTCCACTCTTCCCCATAGGATTTAAAAATAAATCCTAACTTGTCTAAGCCAAGTGTGATTCCCTTCACCAGCAGTTTATGTATGGTGGAGTGACCTGATTCAGGTCACCAACATCGAAGGGGAGGTTCCACTAGGCAAGTAAGTTATAGAGACCAGATACACTTGGAGTAGGGTAGTAAGAAGAATTTCAATGTAACAGAGTGTGAAAGAAAATAGAATATGAGTTTTGATGCACTTGTAAGTGGACACCCTAAGTATCTGGGAGTTGTAAGTAATGATTAAGAATTTCTGTTTGGGCTGAGCTTCTTTTCCTGTCGTACTCTTCTAGAACTAGACTAGGCAAGCTGATGCATTTACAAGGCATTCAGCATTTTAAAGGTACATTCTATAATGCTCTGAAAAAACATGAAGCTGAATAATTCACTTGTGTCTTGTTTCTGTGGAGAAAAGATACAAGAAAGAGCTCTGTGGGGTTTTTTTGAAACTTTTTTGAGTTCTTTTTGGAAAGCTCTTTTCAGACCTAGCAAGGAGAACCTAAATAAGGGCTGTAAGTGGTAGGTCCTGTCTTTCCTTGGGGAGTCTGCTCCAGACCACCCATTTCTGACAAGGGAAGAAACTTTAATAAGAATCAGTGCTGAGGCCAATTTGAGTCTCTTTTATTCACATCAAAAGAACTGTGCTTCCTGAGAAACATGAACTGAGAATCGAGAACTTCTGAACGTCTGGGAAAGAATTCTGAATGTTTTATATTCAGACTCCCATGCCTTGATCCCCCTTATAAATCTTTGCCCAAGAAGGAGTCCTTCCAAGTCCAGAATGATTTATTTTTATCTTGCTTTTACCCCTGATAATTTTAAAGTTTTGTGTTTCTAAGAATCTGAAGTGTTTCCGTGAATCATATCTTTTTTCTGATTATTGTTAAGTTCAGGCTTTTCTTCCTCTGTGAAACTCAGGACTTTACAAAGAAGGATGAAACCCAGCATCTGTCTGCGAGTGTGAGTTCATCTCCTTGGGAGTTTCACTGCATAATCTGCCACTAATATGATGCATGATATTGTCTTGGCAGTTTATTATTTTGAGGCAATAAAACATAACACATTGGAAGGAGCTATCTTGATCTATTATATCAAGAATTCACAATTTATAGCTCTGTCTATTTGGTAGTAAAAAGACACTCCCTGAGAGATAGAAGGCATGTGTGTATCTGTAGTGATAAGAATATGGTCCTTTTAAAATATCTTGATATCATTTCATTGGAATGGTATCCGCGATTCAGTTGAAAATTCTTTTGTTTACAACTTCATATTTTATACAAACATGAAATAGGTGTCTGTTCGATATGCATTATTATAGTTAATCTCCACAATGATCTGTGAGGTGAGTTATGTTACTTTGTGGTTCACACACAAAGAGCCTGAGGTACACAGGAAGTTTGACAACTTGCCTGTCATTGCAGAGCACCCAAGTGGCAGAGGAACCCAACCTCAGGTCCTTAGGTCTTTCAATTAGCTGCACTGACTTGTTTGATATTTTCACAGCTACTTGTCTGTATCTATGGTTGGGCATGGATTATAACACTATTTATATTATGATTTGGGGGGATGCTTCTATACTCAGTTCCAAGAACAGGGCTAATGGCTGGTTAGCTCTCCATTTTGAGCAAGTCCATCTTCTATTAAGTCCATCTTTTATTTCCCTTATGGAGCTCCCACATTCCAGTGCTACTATTTACCCATCCATATCTCTCCAACAGTGGGATACCAGATACTTGGGGCAGCCCTTCTGCCCTCTGGCCTCAGCAAAAGCCCTGGAAATTATTCAAATTGGCCAATCCACAGGATGCCTAGAAACCAAGCTAATCCCACCTCAACTGCCATTCTAAGACATCTCCTGCATCTCTGGCTTGCCATTCCCTTCCTTGGTCGAAGCCTCTGTGTGGCCCTGCCTGGCAGCCTTTTCTCTTTGGAGCTGTAAGTAGTAAAGAGTTTGCCTTTCATCTATCTGAGTTTCATTGTGTTGTGTCTTGCCTTCAAAAGAATCTTTAAATCTTATACAACACCACTTTGGAGTTTAAATTTGTCTCTAACCTTTTTAGTTGAACTATGATATAACTGGAAAAGCTTTAGATAGGGAGACAAGTGACTGGCCTTCTGCAATAGGCTTCATATGCCCTTAAGCAGGGTTATTTAACCTCTCAGAACTTCAACTTCTTCACCTATAAAATGAGCAATAACCCAAAAGCAACGGTTCCTGTTCTGGGTTGGAATTTCATCATTTTGTGGTATAAACTGGTGGTGCCCAAGTACAAGAACACCTGATGAAGAACTGAAAGTACTTTTTACCTGGAAACCAGCACCTATATTCTGTAGATGCAAATCTTTAATATGATTTATTCCCATGTAAGTCATAATAACATGAGAAAAGATATCATGAAGAAATCCTTTTGTAAAGATGACTTTATTTAAAAGCATACAGACTGTGACTTTTGCTAATAAAACAATAAAGACTAGTAGCTAGCTGGCCTGAGAATCTTGCTTGTTACAGGGTTCTGAACGTGTCCTTTCCAGAATGTAACCTATGAATTCTGAGACAGTTTACTAGTCCTTTCTGTGTGTGTGTGTATGTGTGTGCACGCGTGCGCGTGTTTTACTTCTGTCTCTCTCTTTGGTTAGAAACTTCAGCAGCTGCTGAAGCTGCAGATTTTGGTGTCATTGACCTGTCTTCCTCTTTGGCGGTTGATGAATCTTTGGGGAGAGGTGTCTGCAATCCTGATGGAGAGCCAGAAAACAGAGCTCCTGTGAATGGCAGCCCTGGATGCCTGATTTTTTTTTTGAAAGATAGGCACTTGATCAGGCAGGCAAGGGCTTAATGATTTATGCCTTTATGCCCAGCACCAGATAAAGTTAGACTACATCCTAATGTGTGCATAGGAGGAAAAGCTATTGCTGCACTTTGCTTGTCAGTGATAAATTCTACCAAAAAAAGAAAAGAGACATATGTTATTAAGTAGCTTGTATTTGAAATGGTTTCCAAGTTTTAGCAAACCAGGGATAATGATAATAATAGAAGAGGGAATCTCAAAACATCTGGGTGGGCCTCATCCTCTTCCCGCCAAGCTTTGTCTTTATTCAAAGATTGAGGTCAGGGTTTTCGGCAGTATTTGTATTGTAGAACTGGAATGGATGAAAAATAGTATTGCTAAACTTTGGGAGAAGCATGAGGTTTTGTAACCTTTCATCACCCCTTTCCTAAAGACAAATGATTGTATATTAATAACCAAATAAGAGAGGGGTTCAAGATCCCACATTGGGATTAAAAATAGAATTGAGAGTTTAGATTATAATATCCAGTCATTCTGGAGTTTCTGGGAGGTTCTGCTGGTTTTGTAATTGTGTAGTCTTTTCACTCTAGACTTTTATGCAATACTTCATCCTCCATTTTGACACCAATTCTACTGATTGTTTAAGGCTCAGGATAGGTGAAAGCCATTGAGTCAGTTGAACTTTCTATAATAGAGC
The DNA here is from genome assembly GCA_004024805.1 of Geosciurus inauris. Classification (NCBI taxonomy): domain Eukaryota; kingdom Metazoa; phylum Chordata; class Mammalia; order Rodentia; family Sciuridae; genus Geosciurus; species Geosciurus inauris. Next base: position 104,294 of record PVHX01002483.1, read on the forward strand.
ACACCTTGGTACTCTACCCAGACACCGTCAGTCCTTTTACCATTTCTATGTACTCTTCGGACCATAGGCACTTGAACTTTCTTTGAAGGACTTCCTCAGCCTACTTCAGGCACTTGGCTTACTGGGATGCTCTGGGAGTCCAGGCAGAGAGCTGAAGTGCCTCAGAGCTACCTCTTCCTGGGAGGCCCTGGGCCAAAGGCGGACTGGTGAAGAAGCCCGAAAGCTCATTTCCCCTGCTCAGGACAATCTCCAAGGCACTAACTTACTTTCCAGATTTCCCATGGAGAATCAGGCTGAAGTGATCTTCCTTGAGACTGAAATGTCACCAAGCCATGGTTTCTTCCCCTTTCCTGTCCTGCCTTCTCTAATCCCATAATTAATTTCAAAATCACTTGCATAATGCAAATCCTATCTCAAGGTCAGCTTCTGGGGAACCTGATCTAAAATGCAGCCTTTTCTGTGCATCGTAATAGTGATTGCCTTGTGGTTGAACACGAGTGCTAAGCTTTTTCGTCCTCTGACTTTTTCTCTTTTTACTCCGATGTAATTGCGACCTCTCTGACGGTTGCTGGAATCCTCCCTAATGCTTACCATTTTTATTTTGTTGCCTTATTCCTTGTCTATTTCCAAAAATATTCTTTAAAGGTTTTGTAATAAATGAGTTGGGATAGAATAAAACCAAAATCTGTGGGCAGAAGTATGGGTACTATAAGGAAGATGGTTGGAGGAAGACCCAACAATTCTAGACTAAGAAAAGCCATCAGAATTGAGAATAACACTTAGTTTGTACATCCTAGCAGCTAGGACAAAGATAAAAACATGCTTACCTAGCTAATTTTTCATGTTTAGTGGTATGAAGTTGTTTCAGCTTTCTTTTGCTGTGTAACTGGCAACTCCCAAATCTAGAAGCTTGAAATAACATTTATTATCTCACACTGTTTCTGAGGGGCAGAGAATGGAGAGCAGCCTAGTTGTGTGGCTCTGGCTTTTATGAGGTTCTCTCAAGCTGCTGGCAACAGCTGTGGACATGTCAGGGCTCGACTGGACTGGAGAATCCATTTCCAAGGTCACTCATGAGGCTGTTGGCAGCTGCAGTTCTTCCTAGCTCCCATCCACAGGCCACCCTTTTTCATCCATGCACCTCTCTATAGGCTGCCTGGGTATCTTTATAACACAGTGGCTGGCTGCCCCAAAATAAGGGATCTGAGGAAGAGAGAAAGCCAGGATGAAAGCTGCACTCTCTGTAACCTATTCTGGGATGTATCAGGCACTCACTTTTGCCATGTGTTGTAGATCTCCAGGACCCACCAGGGCACAATGTGGGAGGGGGCTGCACACTGTGAGAAGCCAGGCAATGATCACTAGGGGCCACTTCAGAGGATGGTGACCACAGAAGTATATCTCCTTACACAAAAGAGGGCCATGTGTACATTTTTTGGTAGGCTCTGTGTCCTTGTCATAAAGGATTCTCAGTGAATATTCAAAATCCACCAGTCTCCCACGATGTTTTTTCCACAAAGAGGAAGAGGCCAATTACAGGTGCTGAGGACAAAGTACTCTGTACTGGATAAGGCAGTGGATGCAGATTCAGATACTTTAGTCAGCCTTTCACAAAAGTGTCACAGGCATGTCATTTCCACTTTGCCTTTAATGTTCACACTCAAAAGCAAGTGCTTAGATTTTTGGCAGAAGCTTCTCCATGCATCTTCCTTTTGTGTAGATTCTCCCCATCCTGTGTCTCACTTTCATCATGTCATTATTGCTTAATGACTCATTACTAATAGAATAAAGTCCTATCTCCTTGTCTTTTCAAAAGCAGAATTCATCTATTCAAGGCTCTATTCCATTGCTTCCATCATGAGCCCTTTAATTCAGCCTGGAAGTATTTTTACCCTTTCCCAACTCTTTGTGCTAATTCTTTTTTTTTTTTTTTTTTTTTTGTATCAGAGATTGATCCCAGGGGTATTTATCCCTGGGATAATCACATCCACAGCCCTTTTTATATTTTATTTTGAGACAAGGTTTTACTAAGTTGCTTAGGGTCTCGCTAAGTTGCTGAGGCTGGCTTTGAACTCATGATCCTCCTGCCTCAGCCTCCTGAGCCACTGGATTTAGATATGCACCACCCTACCCAGCTCCTTGCTAACTCTTAACTCTGAACTTGTTCTTGTTGCTATTTCCCCTACTGAGAATTTCCTATCCTATTATTTGGTATTCTCAAGTTCTTGTTGAGTTGACCTTTCCAGTATTTTCTTACCTTTATCACCTCTGCCTTAGTTTAAGTCCTCAGTATTTCTTAGGTGGATTATTATCATTTCTAGGTTCTTCTTCTCCAATCCATCTTCCATATTGCTCCATTGTTTTCAAACATGTTACATGAATTGTGTCATTTTGGTTAAAATAAGCAAACACTTATCACTTAGTAGGTACTCAGTTTGTTACTTAGTAGGTACTCAGCAATTGTTAACTGCATAAATAAAAGGTCCAGGTAAAGTCCCACTCTGTTTCCATGAAGTTTGCCAGTAATTCTGCCTCTTACTTTGCTTTTTTCCCTCTTGTAAAGTCTGTGATACTTATTGTTCCCATCATTCATTTTGATGTTTGACACTGTACTTCTTCCCATTATTACTTAACTATTTTTCCCCCCTTAATCATTCACACCTTCTTGAGTACCTTCCATGTGCCTCACACCGTGCTACATTTTGAGGGATATAATGCTTAACAAAAACAGACAGTTTTCTGCTTTCATGGCCTTTACTAGTTGCAAACAGACAAAAGTTAATAAACTCACCAGGAAAGTGCAGTCAAATATTGAGGAGAGTACTGTGAAGAAAGAACACCTGAAACAGAGTTCCTGAAACACAGGAACCAGCCCTAGATTCATCCTAGGGAGAGGCTTCTCTGAGGAAGTGATTTGGGTGCTGAGATACGAACAATGAGCAGAAACCACACAGCAAAGAGGGCTCCAGTGGGAGAAGTAGTGAAGGTAAAGCCAGTGCCTTAAGCAAGGCAATGGCATGCACTAGTGCCCTGCGGTGGGAACAAAGACTTAAGAGAAGGTTAAGGTGATTGGATCCAGGAATGTAAAGAGGACACTAATGGAAAAAAAAAGAAATTGATGAAATCTATAATGTGTGGAGTTCAGCTACTAGTAATGTACCAATGTTGGTTTCTAAGTTTTGACAACTGTATCACAGTAATGGAAGATAACATGAATCTGAAACTGGCTATGGGGTATGCAGGAAGACTTTACTATCTATACAACTTTTCTGAAAGTCCACAATTATTCCAAATTAAAATTATATGTTTAAAACCAGGCCAGAATGAAAGATGCTCAGCATGTAAAGGAAGAATGGTACAAAATAAGGCTGAAGATTAAGACCTGTGCGACACTTCCAAGGGCCTTGGGCATCATCTTAATATCTTTATCTTGGATTAAGGGGGAGGCTTGGATGTTTTTGAATAGTGAATGGAAGAGCAGAGCTCCATTTGAAAATAGCACGAGCTGGAGAAGTGGATTGGAGGGGTACACAGGCAGGGAAAGTGGGCCAGGTCAGACATTGTGGCTGTTTTTAGTCTATAATTCTATTGGGTTAAGGTGGGGACAGAATTACTTTAACAAGATACATGCATGTATCTTGGATTACATTTATCTTTAATTTCACTTCAGTTTTTATCATAGAGTTCTGCACATACTGTCTACACAATATATATTCCTTAAATAAAAATATGAATAGAAAAATAGACGATGTTTAAAACAGGAAAAGTTCAGGTAAAGCAGCCCCTTGGCAGTGTCTTGGTGGCTGTGTCCAAAACTCTAGGGCCAGGATTGGTGACTTCAGACAGAATCAACAGATCACCTTGCAGCTTTTCCTTTTATTTTCCAGGGTCTTTACTCAAGTTGAAGTTGAAGCAAGTTGAAGTGCAGAGAACCGTCTGCACATAGCTGCTTCCTTAGAGCAAATTCATTCTGCATATCATTTGCATTTTGCCTTCTTGGTAATAGAAGTAATCTTAGCTTTTTTAGAAGCATCTCTAATTAGAGGTTCTTCACCTCCTGGGGGAAAGTGTCCTAATTTTCTGATGGAGAGGAGAGTCTGCAGAAGGACTTCAGAGTGACTCTGAGCGAGGGACAGTGGCAAGAATCCCCTCGGCTTCCTTCAGTTGAGATCCAACACTTTAGGCAGTGGCTGTTTTCTGTAACCCTTTCTCATTTGAGAAAACAACACAGATCTTTTAAGAGTCATCTCTTGGGCTAACTAATGTGGAGATCAGGTGGAGACTGTTGGGTTACTTCCAACCTGGAGGAAGAAGAAAATAAGAATGACGAATATTCTAGGATGATTTTGGCCAGGTGACCCTGAAGATCTCAGCTTCTCTCCTAGAATCTTTGTTCTAACATTTGTGCTCAATGTTTAGACAGGGCTATCGCTACTCCTATTTGTTTTCTAACACATGACCAATTTTAGCCAATGGAGTGTATATCGTGGATCTCAGAGGTTAATCTTTTCCCTTTCTTGTCTCCTCTCCTTCCCAGACATGCATTCATTTGACTGGCAGCCTGGAAAATTGAAAAATGCCACAGGGGTTATTAAGGTGGAAATCTGTTCTGCTCTTTGAAGCTCTGCAAGCTAGTTATTGCTGCACCTATAATATCCAGGCATCAGAATAGCACGTATTGTTCTTAGCTTGCCTGACACAGACCCATATCAGCTGTAACACCCAGATAAAATGAAGGGGTCTCAAGATGTCATTTCTCTACTCAGAAACATATCCCTTTAGTCGATTAAAACAGAGTCCCTGAAGTTATTAGAATGTATTCTGTGTCTGTGTGCACACACATTTGATTTACTTTTGTTCTTATTAAAATGGTAAGCCTAGAAAAAAAAGGAGAAAAGAGAATCTCCCCTAATCCATATTTTAATAATTGCCTGAGTGCACATGTTCTCTACGGAGACTTTTCTGTTTTTGTAACTATTTACTTGGCTCTTTTACGAAATGTGTGTTACTTACCTGGCCTGGTAGACCATGACCCAGCTCTGGCCTGACATGTAATCCTGCATTGAGCTCCCTCTGAGCCTTATAGTGTGTTAAGTCTGTCTGTAGAATGGAGATATTATTTTAATGGATCCGTTTCACAATAATGGCTCCATATTCTATAAATTGCATCGAGTTTTTACGATGTTAATATATAAGTATTAAGAAAACCATTGGGGAAAAGTTGCTGTGTAATTGAGATAGCCTATTTTCCAATGTTAATAACTTCTTCATTAATTTTTTCCTCCATAAAAACATTGAGGGAGTTTAATCCACATTAAAAACTTATCAACATATATGTAAAAAGTGAAATTATTTCACACCTCATCTTAATAACAGGAAACAATACCACCCCTCAACTGGAAAACCTCTATGCATCGTTAAACAGGACAAAGAAAGAAAAAGGAAATACCTAAGTAGAATAAATAAATAAAATTAAAAACTCAAAAAATAAAATAAAAAATAAATGAACCTTATTTAAAAAAAAGAAAAAAAAAAAAACACCCCAAAGCCAAAGTAATTCCTAGTAACAAGAAACTTCAGAGAGATTCTTCAAGAGAGAGATTTTGTTTGTCTCTATTTAGCTTTAGGGGAAATAGTCTTTTTTTATCATATTGCCCCAGGCAAAGATTCAATATTAGCAGTAATGCCTGTTTTTGATGAAGAACAGGAGAAAGGAAAATAATCTACAATAACAAAAAACCCTGATCATAAAAGTGAAATCAAATTCATGTCCTACTTCAAAAATTCCATGTCTGTTGTTGGCCTATTATATTGTATATCAGTTAGGGTCCTGGAAGGAAACAGAATTCATTCTGGAAGCTTCAAATGAGACTTTAATAAGAATACTTACAAGCAGGGAAATGCACAAAGGATGGTGAGATGCCCACCCAGGGACCGAAGTCCCAGGAGATTCCACACCCAGGCTGAGGGGACAGGGAGGAAACAGTGACATTGTTGGGAGCACTTGCACTGCAGGGGGCGCCATTGTCGCAGGAGATGGACAATGTCTGCAGAGGCTTATAGAAGCAGGATGAGTGAGGAAGAAACACCAGAACCTGTCCACTCCTGCTGGGGAGCTGCTGTCACCAATGCCACCTGGAAGGCAGCTAGCTGTGGAGTCCCTAAGGCAGGCATAGTCTGCAAAAGATGCTTCCTGAGCATCAAAGTAGGGTAGATGAAGGCAGGGAAGAGACTCAAAGAAAGAAAATAACTATAACAGCTGGTTCCTGGATTACTAAAGAGCTAGCATTATTGATATCTAAAAGACTAAATTACTAGTAAGGGATTATACCTTTCACTCTTTATGAGAAAGGAGTCAGAAGCTCCATATTTTATTTCATCTGAGGTGAGAATTTCAAAATGACTATTGGCAGGTTTTGCTTCTTGCTTGGCAAAAATATTCAAAATTTTACCTAATAGCTTAATATCCCTGTAGGAAATTACAGATTCCAAAGGATTTTTTCACATACGGTATCATGCTGAACCCTAACAAAAGCCCCAAGAGAGAGGTATTATTTTATTCATTTTATAGATGAGGACATTGAGCTCAGAGTCTAAAATGAATTTCCCAATATACTAAATCAGAATTAGCAGCGTCAAGATGCAAACCTAGGTCTCCTGATTCCAGATCCTATGCTTCATATATTACATTACTCTGCTTTTCTGAAAATTAGAATGTCATATACTTTTGAGAGTACAAATGCTGAAAAGAAGAATAAGACTGTCTGTACTCTGCAAAAAATTGCATTTGCAGAAAAACTAGAGTATCTCTGTCAGGTAAGTTCAGTGTCAAGAAGCAAAGGAGAGCCCAAAACCTCAAGTTCAGTGCAATGAAGTGAAGCGGTGTTATGGTTTGGATATTAAGGGCCATGTGTGCAGGGCTTGGTTACCAGCCTATGGCAGAATCTTGAAGTAGTGGGCCTCCTGGAAGGAAGTTAGGTCATTGGGGGCATGCTCTTTTAGGGCATATTGGGACCCTGGCCTCTCCCTGCCGCCCCCCTTCTCTCTCTCTCTCTGCTTTCTAGCCAACATGGCTGAATAGTTTTCCTCTGTATCCACATTCCACCATGATGTTCTCCTTCACCACAGGTCCAAAAAGTACAGAGCCAACTGATCATGGACCTAAACCTCTGAAACTGTGAGTCAGAGTAAACCTTACCTCTTTTTAAATTTATTTTCTTGGGTATTTTGTCCCAGTAATGGAAAGCTGGCTTACACACATATGGGGAGATGTAGGAGAAGATTTGGAAGCAGAGATTGGAAAGAGACCTTGAGGAAATGGTAAAAAGTAAGGAGGGGGCTTTTCTGAGGAGCAGGCCTCCCTGAGAGTGTGGTAGGGAAGAGAGAGTGAAGCAAAGGCTATCATATTTCTGAGTATAGTTCATAGACTACTTGCATCAGAATCACCTGAGTTACTTATAAATAAGGTCAATCTTGGATCTCCTGCTGACTGATAGAGTCAGAATCTATATAAGAAGAACTCTACACTTGAGTATTTTGACATGTTCTCTCCATTAGTCCCTACCTCCCCCAGCCCTAGCCGCCCCCTGATACACACACACACACACACACACACACACACACACACACACACACACCCCTCAAGGTTGAAAACTGCTGATAGAGAGCAAATTTGGGAAGCTTGACTAATATGCACTCTGTAAGAGAACTATAAATATTTGGTCACAGCTCAGTTTTCTGGCATGGCTGAATGTAAGCCATCTGATTACCTCTCTATCATCCCAACTTCTGTTTCTTTGCTTCAATCATACCTTTTGAATAATCTTTTGAAAATGTATTTTCTAATTTTATGCTTTAATAAACAAGGTATATTAAACACAAATTGACTTTTCAGATTCTTATAGTGCTTTGAGTTAAATATTTTCAACATCAATTATGGTAAACATTGAAGATGTAAATGTAGCAAATTGGAAAACTGGGTTGAAACTGTATTTGCGGCTAAAATCAGTTTTTAAAAGGAATCTCCTATCCCAGCCTCCATTCTTGTTTTTTAATCTCATTTTCACAAAAGTGGTGTGAAGAAGGGACAACTTCAAGACCTATAAGAGAATAGGGCTGCATTCCCTCCCCTAAATTTATTAACAGCTGATGAATTCATCTGTAAGATGTTTTCTAATTAACATTAAAAGTTTCTTTTCTGTTTTCTCATTATCCCTTTGCAACATTCAAAACATTATATATTATTTCCACATCAAAAATGTAATCTCACAGCAACTTCCTTTCAACTTGCTCTAAGACTCAAGTTTTTGGGTAAGAGAGATCCCTGGTAATAGCACTGATAGTGGGGAATAGAAAAATATATGTATAAAACTAGAGGTTGAACCTAGGGGCACACAACCACTGATCTACATCACCCTTTTTTATATTTTATTTAGAGACAGGGCCTCACTAAATTGCTGAGGTTGGCTTTGAACTCATGATACTCCTGCCTCAGCCTCCTGAGCTGCTGAGATTACAGGTGTGTGCTACAGTGCCTCTTAGAATGTTTTCAATGAAGCTGCTGTTAATCATCTGGAACTTCTTCATTCTAGGAATATACGTTTACAATGCCAAATAATAAAGTAGAGGATTAAAGATGAGAACATGTCAAAATATCTAAGGATAGAGATCTTCTCATACAGATTCTGGTCAGTGAGAGATCCCGGTTATTAGTAAACATAATTAAATACTAGTAAGTCCTATTTAAAAAGTGATTTTTTTTTAGCAATAATTCAGATTTTAGGATTTCAACTGGGAAGAAAGTTATAATAGGGTAGTCACAGTTTTAACACAGTGACTGCAATTTAACAGTGACTCTGTAGGCCGTGTGTGTAGATGGACCTTGCTAATTGATAGAGGCATAGACATTGTAACTAGTAATCTTTGGTTGGGTTTGTACAATTCCCCTTTATTCATTGTGATGTGGAATGGAAAACATGCTGTTTATCTTCCCTAAGTGAAGGTGGAGTTGTTGATCAACCACAAAAGCAATACATATTGGTTGAATTTTTTTCCCCTTCATTACTAGGTTGTATTTCAGGCCAAGTCTACAACTTTTGAGTTGTTTTTCTAGAAATGGCGTGGATTCGAGTTGCTCCATTAAGTAAAGAGTAGTGCTTCTCAGATTAATATCTATAGTTTTGATTTGGCTGTCCTGGGTTAGTCATGGAATTAATTCCCCCCAAAAAACTTATTTATAACTTAAGAGCATGGACTCACTTGCAACAGGCTCCATGCTAGCATTCATTGGCATTAACCTAATGGTTATTTAAAAAACTAAAGTTCTTATCTATGAAGGCTTTTCCAGAAAATCCAGCAATTTCTTTTTCAAATATCCATGATTTCTTCAAGGTCATAGTTTGTAAGAGACAGAAGAAAATATAAGTGTTATATGTTTTGGTATGAAGATAACACAGAACAATTTCTGGCAGTAATTTCCTGCAAGTTCTTATCAAAGCAATTTAAGTCAAACAATTGAAAGTGAAAATTAAATGAGATCTCTTTTGGGGAGAAATGTGTTCACGATGCCAGATCATCAATTATATTGAATTCCTCTTCTCTGAACTGACCAGTTGTTTGTCACCTCAGCATGTACCCCAGAGAGCTCTGCAAACAGAGCTCTTAGAAGTTAGTATTGGACCTGCCCAGTACCTTAAGGTAGCACTTTTATAGGGGTGATAGTGACTGGAATATTATTAATTCTTGGATTAGTATGAAAAAAATATCCAGCTATTCTTTAAAAGTCTAATTACATATATGCATGAGTGTGTGTGTTTCTCACACTCAATATTCTTTGCCTTCTGTTCTGCTATTACTGGAAAGCAGATGTTTATTTTAAATTATATTTCCTTAATATGTGACTAAGTAAAAATAGGGGGCTGAATTCTTTCTTTCTTGAACTTTTGCCTAAAACATTAAACTATACTAATATCAACTCTGCAGAATCTATTTAAAAATAGGAGCAACTGTGGTGCAGTATTTCCTGACTGAAAGCTAAAGCTTTCCTATTGAAAGAAAGCCGGGAGGAAGGAACAATTGAAAGATTCTAAGTGCATCATGTCTAAGAAATGCCAAAAGACAAGAAAAGGATATAAAATCTTCCCATCATATTCCTTTCTTCTATCTGCACAGTAAAAATACCATAAGACTTCTGAGTCCTTTCAGAATGCTTGGCTGGAAATTTGTTTTCAAATTATTAGGAAGTTTTCTATTTTGTAAATATAATATATATTCTTAATTTGGTCATATCCTGAAATTAAAGAAAATTCTTCTCTCCAGTTATCCTCACTCGCGCCACTTCATAGAATAACAAAAGACTGCTGATTCTCATCCCTTTAGATGACAGTTGCTGCCTTTTCCTTCTTCTGTTTACCACTTGAAATTTTGGCATTTTTCCTTCTATATTGATGTGAAACAGAGAAGCTTGATGTGACAAGAAATGGAAACTATTTATATATTTCTTTCCTTGTGTCTTAAAACATACACAGGTTTCTGCATTCTACAAGGGTGGGTTTTGACAGGGGGGATTTCATGGCTTTTCCTCCCCCTATTGGCAGAGTTGGGAGGCAGTTTGGATGGTCAGGACCTGCGGCTGGAGGGGCTTCTGGCAGACCATGGGCAGGAGCAGGGGATGCTGCTGACCATCTCCAACACACGGGAAAGCCCTCACAACAAAGAATTATGTGGCCCCAAATGTCAGTAGTGCTGAGGTTGAGAGAATGTTCTAGAGCATCCCCTCCAAACCTTGCTGGACCCTTCTATCTGTTCCATCCACTCTGTCTGGCTCCTCTCCAGCTTTCCTCTACCAAGCATTCCTTGGATCCTGACTATTTCCAGGTTATCTGTGGCTGGTATACTCCATTCCATCACGGGGAGTCACCTTGCCTTGTGAAAGCCAAAGGGCTTTAAATGTTTTTTAAACCTCATCTTCTTTAATTGTGATGCCAGATCATCAATTATATTGAATTTCTCTTCTCTGAACTGACCAATTGTTTGTCACCTCAGGAGACGGTCTTTTTCCTTCTGCTCCCCTTCTCCCTCCCCTGGTCCATCTCTAGCCAGTTCTATACTTTGACATCCCTTCTCGATCTCATTCTCTCTGGGCTCAAACACCCCTGCCTTTTATAGGTATCACTGAGGCCTGGATTGCTGTGTTGGGGGGCTTGAGAACTGAGTGCCTCTGATTTGGTTTCCTTTGTCTCACTCTGGTGGGTCATACCTTGGAAGCTCCCAGTCCTGGGCTTGTGGAATCCATCACATGGAGACTACACTGATAACAGAGTTCCCAATGGTGATGCTGACTCTTCAGAGAGCTGCAGCGATGTGGCTCAGGTCCTGGCATGGTGTTTTCCACCCCTCTTCTCTATTGGGTAGACACTGTTTGAGTCAGCTTTTTCACTGCTGTGACTAAAAGTTCTGACAAGAACAATTTTAGGGGAGGAAAAGTTTATTTGGGGGCTCATAGTCTTGGAGGTTTCAGTCCATAGAAGGCTGGATCCATTCCTCAGGGCTCAAGGTGAGGCTGAACCTTATGGCAGAAGAGTGTGGCAGAGGGAAGCAGCTCACATGATGATCAGTAAGGAGAGGCGGGAGGGAGAGGGAGGAGAGAGGGAACCAGCACTCACCAGATACAAATATATACCCCAAAGCCACACCCCTAATGAGCACCTCCTCCAGTCACACCCCACCTGCATTTAATTACCACCCATTTAATCCAATCAGGTGATTAATTGGGTTAAGGTTCTTATAACCCAGTCATTTCTCTTCTGAACTTTCTTGTATTATCTCACACCTGAGCTTTTGGGAGACACCTCACATCCAAACCATAACAGACACAAACCCATGATACACAAGAGGAGAAGAAGGCTCAGAGAGTTTCAGCCACCTCTCTAATGACATTAATTTGCAATGGATAGAACTAGCAATTATACCCAGCACTGTTTGGTTTATAGCCCTCACTCTGCAGGATTATGTTGCCTCTCTGTGTTACAAATAGAGGCCATCCCATCACACCTGGGCTTATCCCAGACCTTGGTGACTTTTCCTAAATCGTGGACAGGCTCTCAGATGGCCAGGATGCTTGAATCGCATTGACCTGGGATGTTCTCCAAGCTGGCAACTATTTCCTTGTGTTTTATTCTATTTTCGCGTCCAGAATTAAGATTGGTTTCATTCATTTATTCAGCTTCTAACATAATTCAACAGTTAGGCTCATTGCTGGAGTCCTTGGTGAGTCATCTAGGATTTTGGGATCTGAGTGGTGCCCGTGGGCTCTACAGTCTGACCAGCTTGGTTCGGTGCCACCCTGCTCCTCCATAGTACTCTCCTTCTCCGTGACCTGTGTTACTTCTCTTAACTCTCAGACTGGTCACCTTCAAAAACAGCGTAAGGACACTTCAGATCACCGCATGGTGGGGGAGCCTCAAAGACCCTTTACACAAAGCCTTCTCTGGCGTGAGGTAAGCAAGATAAAATCCCCTCTGTATACCCTCTCATTCAAGGTGGCAGGGATATGGTGACAGGATGTGGGGTGGTGGCATGCTTGTGAACACAAAGCTTCTGTAAACAAGCCAAGGTGCCTTGGCATTACTTAAAACAGATGTCACTTGTTCGAAAGTAGGGAAGAGATAGGGTGAAATGTAAACACAGGTGGGAGATTCTTTAAGCAGACAGATTCTATTTTTATAAATCATTTTTGTAGTTTTGCTCTGGTGAAAGTGGCTTCTATTTCCTTGCTTAACCCCTGTCAGAGAATTCCTGTGTGCAGCATGGCAAATTACTGCCATAACCTCTTTGAGAGATGGCTGCTCTTCTGTCACAGGTGGAAATTTTCCAGTGCATAAAAGTGTGAAAGTTTATTATAAGGGTGTGAATGTTTTTGTAAACAAGATATTCTAGATGTTATTTCTACCCACTATTTACTTTTTGTGCTCTTTGGGCATGAGTGCTTAGAAAAATCTTTCAAAATATTATTCAGATAGCTTCAGTCTCTTCAGATCATCTCGCCATTGCCTGTCTTTTTTTAGATTCATCTCTCTAATTGTGGTAGATACAGTATCTTGGCAGATTGTTAGGCATTTACTATCTCTTTATCTGCCAGCCATTTTGGAGACTGGAAAAACTCAGGGTTCACCTTATTGAATCCCCTGTGTTACCATGAGAAATAGTTCTGCCCAGTGATGGATAAGTAGAAGCTTGTAGGAGGAATGGGGTTTCTAGTAGAGTTTTAATTTTTCCTAATAAAAGGGGTTCCTTTCTCTTTTCATTTCCCCCTTTATCATCTCCTCTTCTTTCCCTTTTTCTTTCATTTACTCTGTCTTTTCTTAACCTTGAATGAAAAATTATAATTATTGGAATTGCAGCAGCCATTTTGTGATCAAGAGGAAGGGCCAAGAAAATAAATGAAAATTCCAGCTCTTATCTTTTGTAACTATAGAACTAATAATACTAATAACTGATCTCTAGACCTTTTGTTTTGTGAGACAAAGAAATCCTCATTGCTTTGAATTGCTGTCAGTCACACATTTCTGTTACTTGTGGCTGATTACCTTCTGAGATGGTCCTTTGAAATACCACATTCCATCCGCCTGTGAATTTTCATAGATTTTTCTCCATCAATTTCTCTTCTGCTAAAAATTGTCCCTTTTGAGGAAAACATAAATGATTAAACCCACATTCTCATCCCAAGTATATTCTCTTTCCTTTTGTGGTGCTCATCAAACACTATTATCAAGCATTCATTTACTTCTTAATTTTGTGCTATTAATACATTTCACTTATGATATTAATACATTATATTTGTTGCTATGTTACACAGTAGAGACACTCATTTTATGTTTTGCTTCTCTGTCTTTCCAGATAAATAGTGAGTCATAGAGTCTAATTTTTTTTTTGATTCCCTTAAAGTGTGTAATGCAGAGCTCTCTTCTCATTAGACACTTCAGCAGGTATTTTGAAGGATGGACACACCACACATTGAAATCTGCCAGCTGCTACTAGGCAACCGGAGAGGGTGTCAGTGTGTGGTGTGTTCACACATGCAGAGCTGGGCCTAGACATACTTTCATAGTGTCACTTGCTTCAACTGGGCAAGAACCAGACTTGTAACTAGGTACCCCCCTTCCTTTGCTCAGAACTGCTTTTCTCAATAGCTCTCCACTGCAGGATTCCTTTCAGCCCAAGCCCTGAACGCTTATGTGGCATGTACATTAAGAGAGTTCTTTTTTCCAAAGTGCAGATCTTTTCTTCTTGATTTGGCATCTGACTGTGGTTATTTCTATTATTAAACATCAATGATTCATATTATATAACAGTAGTTATTCAGAATGAGAAGGTATAATATAAAGTAATAAGGTCTTTTCAGCTATGCATTGCTTTATGTTACCTGGATGATTTAATTTTTTTCCTAATTCATTTCTAGCTGTCCCTATCACTCCCATTGTATTGCATACACAGTATTTCCTTTATATAAAAATTTATCTTTTTTTTTCTTTAAGAAAAACATTGAAAAGGGCAATAGATGCCAACCCTTTGAATGTTGACTTCTTTTCTTTACAGAAATACTTGAAAACCCTGGTTAATTAGAAACAAAACAGCACCTCCCACATTCATTTAGCTTCTCCCTGTCATCTCTGACAGTTATGAGAGACAAATATGTTCCCCCTCATTACTGGCACTGTTCAAGCAGCAAAGCTCAAAGAGAAGAAAATGTGAACAAATGCAAGGACGTAGGAGATGTGTTAAATATGGTCTCGGGCTAACACGTACCATCATTCTGTCTTAAACAGAGACTGGAAACACCCAACATCATTCTATTTTTCCATATCATCAAGAATTTGAAGTCTTAAATAGCTTCCTATGTCATTTCTTCAGGAACTGATTGAATCTCCTTGTTTCTGATTTGAAAGTGATAAATGAAAGAGAGACTGAAGACTGCATTTTTCTCTTTTAGATTCAATAGGGATGCAAATCTAGGTGATTGGAATGAATTGTGAACAAATCATTCAGGCACCGGAAGGAGACGCTAACCCATGTTTAAATACCCTGAAGCCCTCTGTGTGCTGGGTGTAAGGCTGTCCCCCTCCCCGCCATACTGGCACAGACAAAACTCTAGCTTCCTTAGGTCTCCCTTTTTGCAATCTTCCAGTTGCATTGCTGCTTAAAACACAGGAAGGCTGTTAGCAACTGCGTATGATGCAAGTGCAGTTTTGAGGTTAAAGTGCTGTGGATCAGCACCTCCAATCTCACCACTCACCGTCTCATTTGCGCTTTCTCTGCAGCGGTATGCTCCCGGGTTCCAGACAGTGCACTGGTTCACTGTCTGGAGATGTCTACATCCTAAGTCAGGCTTTTGTGCTTGTGGCAATTGTCTTTTCTTCCATATCTTTCTATTGCTTTGTCTTGGCCCTTTAAAATCAAACAAGCACACTCTTTTGACTTCTGAATTCAATATTCTACTCACTGTTGCTGTTCATAAATGGAAGCACTATCGAAGGATGCCTGGAATGTGTTGCTGAAGGGAAATCCCTGCTGGCTGGAAGACACACTGGGTACATCTGCCTCAAACATCTGTCCAGAGATCAAAGCGCCGGAGTCCATAGCAGCCAAGCCAGAGCTGCCACCATTCACCTGACACTGTGGAACCAATGTTTCTTTTCTTCTTTCTTTCCTTTTTTGTACCAGGATTGAAGTCAAGGGCACCTAACCACTGAGCCACATCCCTAACCCCTTTTTTAAAAAGATTAAGACAGAGTCTTGCTAAGTTGCTGAGGCTGCCTTTGAACTTCCAATCTTCTTGCCTCAGCCTCCTGAGCACAGCTGCATCTCCGGGATTATGTGTGTGCACCACTGAGTGTTTCTGTTTAGCCAGACTTCCCCTCCTGCTGTTCCTACCTTGCTCCACTCCTCAACCCTACCCATCTTTGGCCAGGACACAGGTGATGTGCATAGCAGCCTCCAGGTCAGGACACTGTATTGGTGGTTTTCTGTGGGGTTTGGAGTGTTCCATTGAGCTCGTGGTAGGAGATTTTTGAGAACACCCTTGATAATAGCCTTCACAACATCTGAAAGCCCTTTACCATTACATAGAATTTGTACCACTTCTCATTTGACTGTTAGGCAATCCTCAGTAAATGGCCTTATTAAGTTGATGTTTTTATCCTCACTGTAAAGATGAGGAGACACGTTCAAATAAATCACCCAACTAGTGAAGTTGGAACAGGAAATCAAGCCCTTGTTGCTCTTACCCATTCCATTCCACCTCATTTAGAGTGGCCATTAATCATGCCTTTGAAGTCTGATAAAAATATGAACCCTTCCTAAGGAATGCATAGAATATTTTCCAACAGAATATTTTCATACAAGGTGAAGAAGTTTAGACTCAATAGTGCCCATGATGAGACAGCAGTCACTTTTGGGGATGAAAAATTAAAAACAGGGGTGAGATAACCAGGCCACCAAAAAAATCCTATCAGAGAAAGTAACTATTATGGTTTGGATGTGAGTGTTCCCCCAAGGCTCACATGTGAGACAATGCAAGAAGGTTCAGAGGAGAAATGATTGGGGTATAAGAGTCTTAACCCAATCAGTGAATTAATCCCCTGATAGGGATTAACTGAATGGTAACTGAAGTGGTAGCATGTGGCTGGAGGAGGTGGGACTTGGGGATATGGTTTTGGGGTATATGTTTTGTATTTGGAGAGTAGAAATTCACTCTGTGCTTTTTGATCACCATGATGTGAGTTATTTCCCTTAGCCACACTCTCCCACGGTTTGTGCAGATATTCTTTTGAGTGCTTTGCAGGGATTACTTAAACACCTGCTCACTGTCAACTCTAACTTAGGTACCTTATGATTCCATTTCCCAAACAGGAAAAGAGAGGTTTGAAGCAACATACCCAAGGTCACAGGACCCTGGAGCTTCTTTTTTGGGGAACTCAGGCAGGTTACATTCAGATCCTGATTCTACATCCACTATGCAAAACTTCTCTTTGAGTTAGATATGGATGGATCTCACCATGTGAGTCTTGCTGGGGTCTACCTGTACTGTAATTTAAACACAGTATGCTGGTGGAGAGCTCACCAATGTTTTTGCAGACAGCACATTTAATGAAGGCTCTGTGTTTTCTAATGCACCTAGGAAGAGCTCCTTGAAATATTGCATTATTTTATTCTCTATGATTTTCAATTTACAGTATCTAATGCAGTCCTCCCTTTGCATTGGTATCACTTTTATGGTACTAATCTATTGTATTTTATGACTGGGATGATTTTTCTCTTTACCTTAAATTGCAAGTCCTGTGGGTGGAAATCACATCCTGGTATGCACCCTATATTCAGGAGTTGGGTTTATCAAAATTTACTGTGTACACTAGTCATTTGGAAGTCTTGATAAAATGTAGATTCTGATTTAATAGGTCTGGGGTAAGGTCTGGATTCTGAATTTCTAACAGGATCCTTCATCCATGGACCACAATTTGAGTAGCAAAATTAAACAGCATTCAAGGCTCACTGTCAACCTACGCAGACAGCAAAGAACCCAAGAGGCGAGGGCTACCTCTGCGCCAGGACCAGCCTTTTTTTCAACGAAGATTTATTGAACCCCTACTATGCGCCAGACATAGGCACAGGAAAGAATAAATATAAGCACTGTTTCTTTCATTATCCTAATTCAAGGATGACAAAATAGATAACCCTATTGCCACTTTCTGTGTAGAGTAAGGGCATTCATCCATGATTACCTGGGAGCCAGCATGATACACTGGAAGAAGGATGACTTTAAGGTCAGGTGGACTTGTTTTCTAATGCTGCTGTCCATGAGTTCACAGCCATGTGACCCTTATTCCTAAATTACTCAACAAAGTTTATTCAATTCCTTTAAAGTCCTAGGCATTGGGACAAGCACTGGATTAAAAGGGACTCATGGGCTTATTTTAGACACTAGAGGAAAGACAGGCAGGTAAATTAGGCCTTCCCAAGGGCGATGGTAAGTGACGTGATGGAGCAATAGGCAGGCTGTTTAGAGATCAGGACACACCCCCTAAATCTAATTACGGAGAAGAGAATTTTATTTGGACGGTGAATTACCTGGACAGGACAGGAGGCAGCATGATATAGGATGAAAAAGATTTTGGAGGCAGGTTTTAAGGCTTTTACCTTCGTTCAACTTCTTATGATTGTGAATTAGTGGGTAAGTTACTTAACTCTTTAGGATTCAGTTTCCTGGTCTGTAAAAATAGTGATAATCTTTGAGCCTCTTCATGGGGATCACCTGGGCTGTTCACACTGAGCACTTGGGAGAGTGCCTAGTATGGATGAGAAATCATCCAGGAAGTCCTGCTGGGCACATAGGAACCTGCAAGAGCATGTTGCATGGGCAGATCTGAAATCTGCTCCATCTGGCTGGGGTGAAGAATAAGAGCAAAGGCAGGGGGTGATTGGAAGGAATCCCTTGGAAGTCTTTTTGTACTAAGGGGCTTGAACAGATAACAAATGAAGATGGATGTGATGACAGTGTGGTGGGAGGTGACATGCGGGCTTGACGGAAAGAAACAAAACACATATGGGTTTCATCAGCCTCAGTTCCCTTTCTGATTGAAAGCTTTCCCGAATTTAGATGGAGCATCTCTCTGCAAAGCTGATGAATCCAGGGGCCTGAAGGCCCTTGTTCTCTTGTTGGCTTCTTTACTCTGCTAGGGATCTCTTTGTTCTCTTTAGCCTGAATTTTTGATTCCTGTTACTGATTCCCAGATATTGACATATTCCCTTGGCTACCTGAACAAGGTTATCTGTGAATTCACTGAAAGCAAACTTTGAACTTCGAATATTTGGGGTGCTTACTAAATATTTATAAATATTGAATATTTTTGTTGAAAATGATAGTTCTCCATCCGTACTTTGTCTTGGCTGTCCATCCAGTATTTACCACTGCTTGATTAAGGCTTCTTATTTGACCATTTGTGACTCAACTAGGTTTACATGCAGCCCCATTCTGAAATACTTTCCCCCTAATTCTAATGTGAAACATTTTTTATCCTGAATGGAGTATGTTCTTATTTAGTAATTACTAAGTACTTGAATATTGCAAAGAATGAAAAAGTATTGTCTCTTTTGGGTCATGTCTTCATGGGCTGTACTATAGCTTTCCTTTTCTCTCTCTCTCTCTTTCTTTTTTTTCCCTTTGGTACCAGGGATTGAACCTAGGGGCACTTAACAACTGAGGAGAAACATCTCCAACCCTTTTTATTTTGAGACCAACCAGGTCTTGCTAAGTTGCTGAGGCTAGCTTTGAACTTGTGATCCTTCTGCCTCAACCTCCCTAGCTACTGGGATTATAGGTGTGCACCTGGCTCCTTTTCTCTCTTTCATGAATGTGCACACACATTTGGATGTGCATGACTGTGCTCATGCCAGTCCTAATGGGAAAGGTTTGACCAATTCTGAATTTAAAAATTTGTGTGGGTGTGTGGATGCACACACTTGTGTGTATTTGAGTGGATCTAATGTAATATCTTTTCAAAAAAACAAATGTATAATTTATTTAAACTTGGCCTCAGTGCAACTGCAAGGTGGAGTTTTGTCCTCTCCAAGTTTTCCAAAGGACTTGCTCCCAAGCTTCAGAGGTCTGCTTGCAAAGGTTTACTGTAAATTTTGTCTATTTAAATTGTGAAAACAGACTTCCCTGCAGAAGGAAGTCAGAGATGCAGTTAGGATAAGGATGCAGAGAGCAGTTTGTGTGAAGTGCAAAGCCCAGAGAAAGGAAGTACTTCTTATTTTTAGGTTTTCTTTTCTGGCTGTTTGACTGCTGCTCCTGGGGATGGTGTTCCCACACTTCTGTAACTTGACCCTTCTGTGCATCCCCTCCAACTAGGAAAGAGAAATGCCTCTATTTTAGGTCTCTTTTTATCTGCAAACTGGACAACCTTGTTTCTTCTTTCCAACTTTCTCTAGGAGAAAAGATCAGGTATAAGTTACTGTTCTTAGCTAACGGCTGGAATCTTCGAGCAATGCCAGCCACAGAGTTTCAAACTGGGTGTATGAATGGAAAAAGGAAAAATGATATAGGGAATTCTAAGAAAACACAAATTGGACCTTAATATAGAAATGATTTTAGTGCTTGAATAACCATGGAAGTTTGCAGTAAATTATGTCTTTCCCATTTAGGTTTCTAACAGAGTGTCCTGGCAGTTACGTAGCTTTCTTCTTGCTATTCATATAAACATTAAATGAGAAATCTGAACCATTAAGTTGACAGATCTGACTCCAGTTATTTGCTTCTTTAATGTTACCATATTACTTTTGGGTCCAGAAATGCTTTAACAACTTCAAAAACAGGTATCTTTATAGTGAGGGTAGTGAAATACTTCTACATGCCATCTTTAAAGAAATGTGTCATAGTTGCAAAACCTTCTTTCTTCATACTATTCCTTTCCACAAGCAATTCTTATATTAGTACTCTTTGCTAGATACAAAAGAATAAAGTCATATTATTTTAAAATACTATCCAAATCTATATTAAAAATAAATCGTTCATGAAGAAAGTATGCTTTTCTAAGTTAACTGTCAACACAGCTTGGGACGTCAGCTCAGGTTTTCCTAGATTTAAGTCGAGTACATGAATTAGCATCCAGTGTTCACTGAGGGTACCCTGGCAATATGTGTGTGTGGGTGGGTGGGATAATAATTAATGAATTTTAATTCATACGGGGAAAATAAGGATTCTCAACTCAAAATCTGCCTAAATTTTTTAAAGTTTTAAAACATTTGATGTAATTGAATCAAACCACTAAATCATGGCATGAAATTAACCCAGTTCGATTACTCATATGGCAAAACTCTAGAGATGGTGCTTATGATTTGTTAATTTAGTCCACATAGACCTCAAGAAACAAAGACAAAAGCACTCAATTATATTTCATCGATCCCCCTTGCCCTGAAACAAGGGTCAGTCTTTCTGTGTCCTCATCTTCACTCTTCAAATGAGTAAATAAATGTGCATTAGTTGGTGAAGATGGAATGGGAGAGGAAATCATGTATAATTTTGATGCATTCCCTGCATTTACCAAACTCTGTTTCAAACTTTTCTCAAAATGCATTTTCTTTTCTGAATTGTAATTGCCAATGTTTATGTAAATTTTGCATGAACCTTAATTTCTCTTTTGAATACTTTCCATATCTGGTCTTTGCCCTTCCTTTTATTATTTTACTTCATAGGCTTAACCTCAGTACAGACAATATTCTCCCCCAAAATTGCTACGCTGAACTAGACTGATTATCACTGCATAAATATCATCTCCAAATAAGATTTTTTGACTGCCCACCCGTGGAAGCCACTGAACTAGACCCTGCAATAAATGTTATTGAATAACTTCCACCTCCGCTCATAAGATTTGTGCTGCTCAAAAGTAAGGCAAAAATTACCTCATCTCCTATTTCCCCTGCTGTACTCTGAATACAGATTTATGGTTGGATTTCTTCTTTCTACTTTGTGATCTGGAAACTCTCATTATGAAACAGTTGTTCTTTCCATAAACTTTTTAGAACTTGGTGAGCTCTCTTTTATTACATTTTTATGCTGATAGGCTCTGGAATCAAGGAGTCCTTAAGGAGTATCTTTGGGTCTATTCCTTGGTCATTATAGAAAACAATAATTTTTTCCTCCCCATAAAATATGAATTTAGTGCAAATGAGAATCATATGTTCAATTTCCATTCATTTAGTGGAAAGTTTGTCACTATCTCTACTTGACAATATCTTAGGTATTCTTTATTCTAAAAATTATGTATAGATATGATTAGACTTTAATTTTTAATGGATCAATAATTTTGTTCATGTGGTACAATGTAATGTTTTGTCATATGTGTAAATTATGGAATAATTAAACCAAGTTAACTAACATATTCATCACCTCACATATTATTTTGGGGGAGTAAGGTGTGAACATTTATAATTTGCTAAAAAATTTTGAAATGCATATTACAATACTATTAACTATAGTCCTCATGTTCTGCAAAAGATGTCAAAAACTTATTTCATCTGTCTAATTGACACCTGGTACCCTTTAACCAATATCTCCCTATCCCTGTCCCCTGATCCTGTAAGAGCCAACATTCCACTCTCTGCTTCTCTAGTTCAACCATTTTAGATTCCACATAGAAGTGAGATTATGTGGTTTTTGTCTTTTTGTGTCTGGCTAATTACACTTAGGATAATGTTCTCTAATTTCATCCATATTGTCTCTGATACTGGATTTCCTTTTTTTGAAGCTGAATAGTATTCCACTGTGTATGTAACCCATGTTATGTTTTTCCATTCATCTGATGATAAGCATTTAGGTTGATTCCATATCCTGGTCCTTGCTGCAAAAAACATGGGAATAGTTAGGCTTTTAAAAATAGTTAAATCAATTGGTTTTAAAAGAAAAACATTAAAAGATGGTTTGAGAACATCTATTACTTACATTTAGCATCATTCAGAAAATATGTATGGTTCACATACAAGTATTTTTCAGGAATAGGCCAATAATAAATAGACTCATATTTGTGTCTCAAAGGAGGATGTTTCCTCATTTACTCTTTGTGTATGTGTGTGTGTGTGTGTGTGTGTGTGTGGTGCTGGGAATTAGAACCCAGTGCCTTGTGCATGCGAGGCAAATACTCTACCAACTGAGCTATATCCTCAGTCCTTCACTTATTCTTTTGCTTTTAGATACTATTACATTCAGTATTGTACTCAAGGCATGACATTGAACAGATTGGGATTCAAATCATGGCAGTGTCTTGCTTTATTGCATGACTTTGGGCAATTCGACCCTTCAATTTCCTAATTTGTAAAATTGGAGCAGTGGTATCTTGTTAGCAGGGTGGTTGTGATGCGTATTATAGATAATTTAATGTAAAATGCCTTATATATAGTCAGTATCAGATATATGGTAACTATTAGTGTAGCTTTTAGCAGGCTTTGAAAATGTGTTTGAAAAATCAGTTAGGCCTTTGAAATTATATTTGATCTGTAAATTTTATTAAGCCTATCATGTTTAGAGTGATGTCCTTTCCGCTTTTCTCTCGGTTTTCCTGTTGCTTCATATTGCATTCTCTAACCAATTAGTTTATAGAAAATATAAGATGTATAACCACAAATGAATTTTTTAAAAGCCAACATATCAAGACTTAAACATCCAAATGAGTCCTTGAAAGTGCCCCATGGGGAAGCTCTATATTACACCAACATTGCTGCCATTGTTTAAGATCCTTTTAGAGCTTCCCTTTGAAAATTGCTTTCAAAGTCAATATGCAAGCCACCCAAGAAAATCGACTGCATTACTTCAGAGTCACTCCATATTGTATTGAAAGAAAAGGCGTCACCTAGCTTGACTACCTCCTTTATTAAAATAAAATTCCCCTTGCTTTCAGATCTCACCCTTTCCTTCCCTTTCCTTTCTCCTTGCCTCCCTCTCTCTCTCCTTTCCCCCTCTTTTCCCTCCTTCATTCCATACACAATACTAATTACTTCGGCAAATATTTACATTGTGAGCACAGGGACTAAAGATTCCAGCCCCTATGGAGCTTGCATTCTGGCCTTCATTTCCTGTTTTGCTAAGAGCATCCTCCACTGCGCTTGGATAAAACCTTGTCCTTCATCTCATGACCCCTCAGTGGGAACGTGATTCCATATACTTGTCTTTTCATTGGAGAAACCAAAAAGGCCCTGTAGCCCCTCACTCTAGATCCTTCTTGTCAACCCTAGTACTGTCCTGTCAAGGGCAGCTTGACCACCTGGACTCTTCCTCCTGGGAAGACTGACCTTTGAATGGGAAGATGCTGGAAGAGACAGCTTTTGCTCATTCTTACCACCGGAATGCAGAGTGAGACTTCCAGTCTTTCCTGTTACTAAGAAGCAGCTATCTCTGCCTAATCCTGTCTTTATTTCCTTTTGGCCTTGTGAACACTCCCATGTTGTTCCAATAAATTATTTTATTATTGTTTCTGCATCAACTGTTGTTTCTGTTTCAGCTGGTGAGCTGAATTGATTTCTGCTGCTGGTATATATAGATAATATGGTGATGATAAGTTTATGTGAATGGGAGTATTTGTATAATTATGAATGTCTTAGTGGATTTTATCCTTACTTTTCCCTCCAAATATGTTAGAAAGTAGAAGAAGGAAAATGTTCATGTAAATAAAAAGTAAATCTCTCAGATGAATAGAACTGACATAAAAGTGGAAATTTTACGTGCAAGTAATGGAGAATCATTACACTCAACAAAATTGAGCCTATCAACTAAAAATTTATGAGGAAAAAGAAAGTCAAAGAATTTGTATTAAATGCTTAAAATGTACAATCAAGACTAGATCTGTAAGGATAAAGGGAATAGGATAGATTTTTATTTAAAAAATAACTATTGAAGAATGTCCTTATAATACATATTTTTAACTAATTTTTCATTTTCTTGGCACATGTAAGCTTTTAGTCTTTAGTTGTATAGTTGTGCAATAATAAACAATCAGGAAACTTAAATATTTAAGCAAGGGAGAAAGCATTAAATACAGCAGGACACCTTTATATAATGAAATATTATATAGCCATTAAAAATTACTTTCCATAAATATTTGCAGATTTGGGAAAATGTTCATTAAATAAAGGTATCTGGGGAGAAAAGAATACTGAAGTAGATGAATCATGAAATAAAATAGTCAAACTGATAGAAACAGTATGTGGAACCATGGTTGCCAAGGGCTGGGGGGATGGGGAAACGAGGAACTGCTGTTCAATGTGTATAAAATTCAGTCATGCAAGATGAATAAGTTCTACAGATCTGTTTTACAGCTTCATACCTGTAGTAAACAATACTGTATTTTTATATCTAAAATTTTAAGAGGGTAGCTCTCAAATGTGAACACCCATATACAAAACTTGATTAAAAATATGATAGCACATTTGCTTTAAAAATCTATATGTATATACACAGAAAAAGTTGGAAAGATATACACTAATATATTTACTCTGGGTAGTGAATTTATGAAATTTTTGAAACATTCTAGCATTTTTCTAATTACTGTAAAATGCATTTGTTAAATTGGCAAGAATTTTTAAACAGGAAAAAAACACAAACATTTATATTGATAGTTTGATATTTAAAAATAAACTAATAGAACATTTAAGGATAAGATCAAATGGGTTGGACAAGAAGTGACGGGACTGACATTCTTTAATAGATTGTTATTAAATATTAAAAAATCTCATGTGGTACTCTTCTGTGTTGAAGTAACTTAATTTTTTTCTGTGATCTTTCTCCAGGTATTAAAAATGCAGAGGGGTATGAATTAAACTATTCTGGTAGGCATGGCCAGACACTTGAGCTGCTTAAACTGATCTTTTGCTTTAATATTATTATTTCAGCTTATTCCACCCCAACTGTAACAGTGGTCCATTTATGCTTTAAATTTAGCCTTGTGCCTTTTTCTTTCTTTTTTTTAGAAAAAGAAAAAGAAGTTTTGTTGCTGTGCTAGCACAGGAGAAACACAGAGTGCACAGAGCGCTCCTGTCCCAGAGGCTGTGACTCTGCCCATCAGCAGAAACGGGGGGCTTTTAAAGAGGTGATTCAAAGGCTACATTCCATGTGTTCTCTGTTGGAGTTGTAATTTACTTGCTAATTGGGGAGATAGTCATTTCTGAGATCTTCTGACACCATCCCCAAAGTCTAGATTACTTCATTCCTATGATGGGTGAGTTCTCAAGGACAGATAAATCTGCCTAGAAATCAGAAGAAAGGTAACCCTGTTTCCCCTGAGATTACGGAAGGGGAGAGATTAGGGAGGAGGAGGGAGAGAGGAAGAGAGAGAAATGTGTCCATTTTAAAAACAAGTTGCAGTGGCAGAGCAGCAAAGGCTATATTCAAAGCGTACGGTGGACCCCTGTTACATTTCCCCACTGTCAATTTCTACATTCCATTTCTACTGAAAAATAGGTGACAACATCTCCAAGATGTTTCCTGCTGAAAAAAGACAAAGTTGGGGGAACTAACCCAAAGTCCTTGTTCTCTATCAGGTGGAATGTGGACAGCTAAGGGTATTCAACATCAGAGTAGCCCAGAGGTCCACTGTGGCAGATGGCTGGACAAGGCATACATAGACAAGGGATCATGCAGATGCCCAAGGATGTCATGACTTCACTGAGTTGTTTCCTTTTTCTCAAAGTGGACCCCAATGGAGCAAACTATTCTGTTCAGGGAGAGAAGGTGGGAGCTTCTGAAGCAAAAGGAGCTTTGGCAGCTGCTGGGACAGTCCCTCAGTCCCTCCCTTTACTCACAGGAATAGCTCCTCAGGTTCTACCCAAGGCAAACTCATCTATCTCCTAACTCTTCTGCACTTGGCTCTCAACAAGTTCACCAGCTATCTTGCATCCTCAGCATGACAGTGGGGTTCCTCGGAGGGCCAGGCCTGCCCAAGAAAGCTGTAATGGGGACTGCTCCTGGGTCCCACTTGAGATATCAAATTTGTTACCAAAAGCTCTATCTTGTTCCCAATGCCAATCCAGCAACAAGGACATGGTTTTGAGAAAAAGGAAAGAAGTTTTATTGCTTTGATAGCAAAGGAGAAACACAGGGAACTCCTGTCCCAGAGGCTGTGATTCTTTCTGCGACTTTTAATAAGGGACCTGTTTCTTTCTCTTCTCTCCTTCCTCATTTTCCCTCCCTAATCTCCTCTTCCATCCCAGCCAGAATTGTCTGTCCTTGAGCACACACTCACCACAGGAATGTAGTGAAGTAATTTAAACTTGGGGATGGTACCAAAAGATCTAAGAAATAACTATCTCCCAAAAGTAGCAAGTGAATTACAACTCTGGACAGAGAACATGCCTTTGAATCACCTCTTTAAAAACCCTTTGTTCCCCCTGATGGGCAGAATCACAGCTTTTGGGACAGAAGAACCCTGTGTTTCTCCTTTGCTAACAAAGCAATAAAGCTTCTTTTTCCTTTTTCCTTTTTTTTCTCAAAACTGTGTCCTTGTTATTGGATTGGTATCAGGAACAAGGACTGAGCTTTTGGTAACACAATCAGCCACATAAATGATCAATTATCATATTGACTTAAATTAATTCTACTTATGAGAGCAACCAGGAGTTTCAGATGGCTTAAACAGTTAAAATAAGCCCTTAAAAAATAAATGCAATGAAACTCTTACTTGATAATCTTAACAAATGGCTATAAACTTAGAAATGATTACAATCCCATAGAGCTCAGGATCACCTACACACATTATATCTAAACATTTTAGTCAGCACATTTTATATGTTTCCCCAAATTCTTCTTAATATTATAAATATTATAATATTATTGCTGTTACTATGATTCCTACCCAGATATGTTAATGAGTCAGATGAAAATGCAAGTGGTCCCTGGTAAATTCTTTTTGTTGTCTGTATGTACTGTGGTCTTGGCTGGGACACATTGAGGTATATTGGGCAAGTCTATTCCCCCTTGTGGGCAGTAAATATGTCTAAGAGGCACATTGGATTGAGTCGTGTACATGTCATGTGGAATAGTTAAAATGTCAACAAAAAAGCCATCAAGCACCTTTAAAAATAATTGGAGATGGGTCTCTGATGATTTTTCTGAATTCCTTGATATACATCATAGAATATAAAAATTTCAAGCTAACTTACAAACTGCAGCCCTTCTTAGGCATGAATAATACCAGAAAATATCTGAAAATCTGGACTTTGAAACTTTAGGTAGTATATTTAATTTCTCTGGTCTCTAGAAATATGGTTGACCGGAAAATGGACCTCTTCATTTTGCATAAGAGCAAGGTATTGAGCATGAGTTCACTAACGCCACTGAAGCAGGTGTTTAAAAGAGACCATTCCTGTATTGACTTTAAAGAATAGTATTACATTTATTAAGGTTAGTGACTTAAAAATCTAGTTCTTCTTTAAGCTTTTAGGGTTAACTTACAAAATTTGCTTTTTAAAATATAAATCTATAATAACTTAAGGCTTTTGAATGACATTTGTATCTTTAAGCATATACATCTTTAAATCATTTAAACTATATTAATAAATTTAATACATTTTCTTCTCATTCTAGTTGCATAATCAATATGATTTGACAAACTTCATGAATTTAATAATTTCTTATGAATCTAATAAATTAAAATTACAAATGTGGAAAACTCTAATTTTTAAAAATGATTTGACATTACATAAAAGCTAAACTTTTTACTTAAAATCACAAATATATTTAAATTCTCATTATACATTTAACTCAAAAATTACAAGACTGATGACATATTACCTTGGTAAACTGATTCTTTTAAACAACATGCTTATAATATCAAATATTAACTGATTTATTTCATTGTACAAAAATAACACAGTAGTGTGATGCTAGCCCAAATCTTTTGTACTTAAAACAAGAGATCTTAAACTTCCCCGGTCTGCCTGCCTTAGTCTGGATGTGTCCCCAAATTCATATTTTGAATTCTAACACCAAGGTAGGAGGTAGGGTAGTAAGTGGGGGTGATTAGTTCATAAGGGTAGAGCTCCATGAATAGGATTAGTGCCCTTTAAAAAGAAGTTGAAGAAGCCGGCATGGTGGCTCACGCTTGTAATCCTAGCACTTTGGGAGGCTGAGACAGGAGAATCACGAGTTCAAAGCCAGCCTCAGCAATAGTGAGGTGCTAAGCAGCTCAGTGAGACCCTGTCTCTACATAAAAACACAAAATAGGGCTGGGGATGTGGCTCAGTGGTTGAGTACCCCTGAGTTCAATCCCTGGTACCAAAAAATGAATCAGTAAATGGGCCAGATACTGATTTTGCTGGTGCCTTGACCTTGGACTCCAGAATGTGAGAAGTAAATATCTATTGTTTATAAATTGCTCAGTTACGGTTTTGTTTACAAACCTGGAATGACCAAAACATTGTCAGTGACATTTAATATACTCATCCCCAGCCCTTTTTAATGTTTTATTTTGAGACATAGTTTCACTAAGTTGCTGAGGGTGGCTTTGAATTTGTGATCCTCCTGCCTCAGATTTCTGAGCTGCTGGGATTACAGACAAGCACCACTGTGGCCAACTAATATAATGTTATGTTATCATCACCTCTCCCTAGTTCTAGAACATTTTCATTCTCCCAGAATAAAACTCCATCGTTTTTGAACAGTTATTCTTCAACCTTTCCACTTCTCAGCCCCTGGAAAACACTAATCAGCTTTCTATCTGTTATGGATTTTGTAGGAGCACTTCCCATACCTTCAACCCCTCCCTTCCCTCTTTTCCCATTCTTTGGTTGTGAAATGCATGCCAAGCAGAGCGTGCCTCATTGGTTGTAAACTCAAGGCTGTGATTGGTCCGAGGACCCTATATAAGCCTCTGTACTTCCTGGATTAAATAGGTTCTGCACCTCGCTCTGGCAGAGCAGTCTTATTTACCTTTGGAGTCTGGGTGGAGTGACTCCGAGGACTGTCACCCCCAACCTCGTCCCATGAGACCCCACTTCGTCTTCCTCAAAGACCCCCTTTTCATCTCCCAGGACCCCAAAGCCTTCTCCTGTGAGACCCCACTTCGTCTTCCCTTTTTCATCTCTCAGGACCCCAACTTGTCGAGCAGACCCACGAGGCACGACTTCAAACAATATCTGGCACCCAACATGCTCTGGGGCTTTCTCGACCCCGTCGGTGAGTGATTTCATGAGTAATTTTGTGGCAGTCCCCCTGTCTGTCTTGCTGGTGAAGGTAACACCAGCCTTTTTGTGACTGTCTCCTCTGTTTGTCTTTGTGTGATAAAATTAGGTCAGGGAACCCTAATTCTAAACATTTTCATGTTTTTATGTCTCCTAAGACCCAAATTCCCAATCTCCTCTTCTTAAAATCCTCTTAGTTTTTCTTTTTTCTGTCCCTTTTGCCTTCGGCTTCTCTTCATTAGCATTTCTTCCTACTTTTGGGAGGTTCCCCCATTCGTTGGCTGCCCACCACCCATGCAGGCTGGTCTCGCGTCTCCCCACTCCTCCCCCTTTCCCTGGAGGCCCCTGGCTACCGCCGCATGGACCCTCTATTTCTCAGATTGCCGCTGAAAGCTGAAAGTGCCAGTGAGAGACTCAGCAGTCCTGCCAGTCGTGCACAGAAAAGTAAACAAAACCACTGCTACAGTGGCTCCGCTGGCCCCGGTCACAAGCAGCAGTGGTCTCGCGTG
The DNA here is from genome assembly GCA_004024805.1 of Geosciurus inauris. Classification (NCBI taxonomy): domain Eukaryota; kingdom Metazoa; phylum Chordata; class Mammalia; order Rodentia; family Sciuridae; genus Geosciurus; species Geosciurus inauris. The sequence continues at coordinate 134,521 of PVHX01002483.1, forward strand.
GTGGCTTTGCTTGCCGGCCTTGGCAGCCCACTGGCGCCCGCTCAGGTCACAAGTGGCAGTAGTGCCTGGGGCGCTCCACGTGCTGGTGGCGCAGCCCTGCCCACACCGGCCAGGGTCACAAGCACCTCCAGTGGTCCTGCCCATACCCACCCTGTGAGGGCTGGCCCCACCTTGGAATTAGGTGTGCTCTTGCACATAAGCCAGCAAAAACTGCCCACACTGCCTTATTGTGATGCCTTAAACTGCCCTGTGGTGATTTTCTTTTTGAGTCTAGTAGAGAAAGGGGAGATTGCCAAGCTCTCTGTGCCCACACCTCCTCTGGCCAAGGACATACCCCCCATCTCTGGTAAACTGCATAACGCTGCAGGCGGCCCATCCCCAGCGCTCGCTCTGCAAACTTAGAGTGCAACCGGATAGGCTTTTGCAGAGAGCCCATATGCCAATACTGTTTACCTTCACTTTAACGTCTCCATCCCCACTCCTTCAACATGGGAAATCTACTCTCCTGGGTTCTTTCCTTCTTCATGGAGGATGAAGACAACCTCAATGAGGCTGTTCCCACGCACCCCCCCAAAACCAATCACATAGTCCTGATCGTTCATCCTCAACTTCCTGTGAACACCCCTTCCTGGAGCTTCCCCTACCTCCAACCCCCCTCCTATTTGCCCCGCTCTGCCTTCACCACCCCCTGCAGTCGCTTCTCCTCCTCCCTACTTTGCTTCCTCTGCCTGCGATCCATTCACTCATCTCTCCTTCCAACCCTTTTCGCCCGACCCCACCCACCACTCACCCCGCCGCCAACCGCGCCACCCAGGCTTTCATGGTTAATCTTCAGGCAGATGCCAATGTATGCCCCTGGATCCCCACTCCGGTTTCTGAGCTTACTCAGCTACGTAAGGCCTGTCAAGATGCTGGCCCTTCCTCTCCTTTTTTTCTACAACTTCTGGAGTCCTGGTCCTCCTCTCTCCAAACTCCCTTTGATTGGTTTTCCCTTCTCAAGGCAGTTCTTTCCACTTCCCAATACCTTCAGTGGAAGGCTTCTTACCTAGAACTTGTAGAAGAGCAGGCTTGTCACAATATTACACAAGGTCTTAATTTTTCCATGGATATGCTATCTGGCAGGGGTGACTTTACATCCCCCCACTCTCAGGCACTTGTCGGTAATCTTATTTACTTTGAGCAAGTCAAAGACAGTGCCCTTAGAGCCCTTCATAATTTGAGCCCTCCCACTCCTCAGGAACTTTTCAGAAACCTTATTCAACATCCTGATGAATGGTTTCCTGATTTCTTGGCTCGTGTCATCCAGGCTGTTGAAAAGAAAGTAGATAATGGCCCAGGCCAGGACGCCCTCATTCGGCAACTTGCCTGGGAAGGTGCTAATTCCACTTCTAGAGCAGCAATAGCCGCAGTAAGACATGAGGAACTTAATAAATGGATTTCTACCACTAAGGAAGTTTCCACCCCTGACTCAATTTCGGCCCTCTCAGCAGCTCTCAAGTCCTGCTTGACTTCCAACATTCCCTCAGCCTTCATGGGCTGCTCTCAAGCCCCTATCTGTTGGGGATGCCACAAACCTGGGCATATGTCCCATAACTGTCCCTCTAATCAGTCATGTGAGTTACGAAGGAAGCCCCACACCCTATGCCCTCATTGCAAAAAGGGGTACCATTGGGCCCAAAACTGCTGCTCCAATCCTTTAAACTCCAACAGGGGCAACCCTCAGCCCCATTAAACAAGAGGGCCCCTATCCCTAGGGTCAATTGGACAGTATCTCTGCTCCCCACAAAACCTAGCATGACCATTTATCTTGATGGGAAACCCATTAAAGGTCTCATCGACACTGGAGCTGATATCACTATTATTGACACTGACACTGCCTCCTTGTTCCCTTCCTGGAAATTCATCAGCGGGCCTAACATCCTTGGTGTTGGTGGATTCACACCCTCTCATACAGTAACTTCACAGGTGACATGGAAGGAAACTGACGGTGACTCCGGATGTATACACCCTCTCATAGCTGATGTTCCCAACATGCTTTGGGGACAAGATTTACTTTCAAAAATGGACATAGTCCTTACCACAGATGACAAGGCTCCTCATGACAAGTTACAAGTGCATGACAAGGAGTCGCAGGAACACAAGAAAATTCTGCCACATGGATCGCAGCCCTCGAGAACATGTCAGAAGCTTGCCCACCTCATCTTCGTTGGAAACACAAGGCTTCGCAGCTTCGGCCAATCCTAACTTCTTCCCTTCCAACCCCTCCCAACCCCATCACCCCTTCTATTGAAAGAGAGCTCATTTTGGGGCACATGCATATAGGCTGGCTAGCCAATGACGGGTAAAATGCCCAGAGGGGCACAACCTAAGCCAGGCGCAGTCTTGTTTGCCCCTTCTCTTGTGCACAAGCTGATAATCGATGATAGGTAAGATGCTCAGAGGGGCACAACCCAAGACAGATTACAGCTTTGTTAGTGCCCCTCCTTCTATCATATGCAGCATGTAGGAATCTGGAAAATGCAGCGGAATGATTTTCTCCTATGAGGAGATTATCACAAATACCTCCAACATGCTTGCTTATGGGCCATACAGGCCCCACTGACATTTCAAATAAAAGTAAAAAGGGGGATATGTAGGAGCACTCCCCATACCTTCAACTCCTCCCTTCCCTCTTTTCCCATTCTATGGTGATGAAATGCATGCCCAGCAGAGTGTGCCTCATTGGTTGTAACTGAGGACCCTATATAAGCCTCTGTACTTCCTGGATTAAATGGGTTCTGAACCTTGCTCTGGCAGAGCAGTCTTACCTACCTCCAAAGTCTGGAGTGACTCTGTGGACCATCACCCCTAACCTCATCCAGTGAGACCCCACTTCATCTTCCTCAAAGACCTCCCTTTTTCTCCCAGGACCCCAAAGCCTCATCCTGTGAGATTCCACTTCGTCTTCTTTGAAGACCCCTTTTTGTCTCCCGGGACCCCAACTCTTTGTGGAGACCCACGAGGTACGACTTCAAACAATAGGATTTGTCTATTCTACATTTAGTGTAAATGGAATCATACAACATGTGATCTTTTGTGCCTGGCTTTTTTCAGTTACCTTAATATTTTTGAGCTTCCTTCACACTGTTGTATGTATCAGGACTTCATTTCTTTTAATAACTGAAAAATATTTCATTGTATGGAAGTGCTATGTAATTTCCTCATTTGTTCACCCCTTGATGGACTCTTAAATGAATTTTGTGACATATGTTCAACTGGTCTCCTTGCATTTTACCTTTGACTTCCTATAGTCCAATCTTAGAACAGTAACAAAAAAGATGCTTTAAAAACATGTCAAATAATGTAACTCTGTTCAAATCCTTCCATATCATTATATTACTTAGGTTAAAATCCAAAGTCCTGGTAAGGTGTTGCATTTCCTTACCCTCTCCTAATGATCATCTCATGTTCCCATTATCCCTATTATATCACTCTTTCCCTCACATATTCCTTTAAACTCCCCATGATCTCCCAGGTCCTGAATGACCAGCATGTTCCTGCCTTAGGGGCCTCACACCAAGTTTCTCTGTACATCCTCATGCCTTATCCTCTTAGCTCCCTTAAGTCTTTGCTCAAGTTCTTCCCCCACTTTACCCACATCCTCAATCCCAATACCTCCTACTGAACTTCATCTTTTCCCATGGCACATATTACCTTCAAAAATACGATTTAATTTACTTGACCAAAAGTGGACAATTTCTCCTAGAAGCAGATCTTGAGATAAAATTTGAAGGCAAGGAGGTTACTTGGGAAGTGACTACAAGAAAATCAAGTAGGGGAGTGGGTAGTAAGTTGGTTGGGGCTAAGTAAGTGAGGTGATTATCTCTGGACAATTGAGGCTCCATTACTTGCCAGGTCAGGAAGACAGGGTAGTGTCTATAGTACCCTCTGTCATTGCCTGAGGACTATTTTCAGGACTGCAACACTATCATCACCCTCAGTGTGGGCAGAATGTGTTCTTAGTGCATGGGCTGAGAGTTCTTGGTTACTAGCCCTCATCCAGTAAGTATGGAGGAAATGTAAATGGGGCAGGGTATCATCAGCCCTGCCTTTTGTCATATTTATTTACATATCCCCCAATTAGAAGGCAAAGTCTAAATAGGTAGGTACTTTTCCTGTTTCACTAATTTGTACATTCAGAGTCCAAAAAGGAAGCTGGCACCTAACACACTATATATATTGTATTGAATAAACTTAATATATAAATAAATACCTTCAATATCCTATATTTCATTCCAAATTTGCGTGGTTTGAACAGTTTTCTTTGGGGATTACAACTTTGTTGCCTCAAACACTTTTTAGGATAGCTTTCAAAAGTGACTCTGAAAGACCTGAGTTAAATAAACTCCATGATAGGCTTCAGACCCTCCAGAAAGGCTAGTAGGCCTGAGTTTAGATCCCAGGAAAAGCCACACATTGCTCAAGGCTAAAGCCACTCTCAGATCACCCTCAGAGCAGCCAATCAAAGGTTAAAAATTATACACCTGGCATTCCTGAGGTCTGAATCAGGGTCTAGGAGACTATAGATATTTACTTTGTCAAACTAGCCAATCACTCACTGTTTGCCCAAACCCCACATGTGCCCTTTAAACTCAGCTGTAGTTGGTCATTTTGAAAAGGTTCTCTAAGGTCATGATTGGGTCCCGCCAAATGTAATGAACACCTCCCAGATTCTGAATGGTCAATATTGTCACCATAGGTGCTGTATAATTTTAATTGGTGCTTGTGTAATGATGTGATGCATACATCATGTCCACTGCCACCACCTGTCCCCTCCCCCTACAAAAACCTGCTCTGCCATTGTTCAGGGCCACACCTCCCTACCTGCTGCATCAGTGAAGGTGTGTGGTCCCTGCTTGAGCTTGAAATAAAGACCCCTTTTGTGATTGCATCGGAATCGGACTCCTGGTGGTCCCTGGTGGTCTCATGAGCTTGGGCATTACAACACTTTTGGTCATTTTTTAACTTCACTGAAGTTATTAAAAGTTCTGGTCATGAGCTGGGGTGTGGCTCAGTAGTAGAGCGCTTGCCTAGCATGTGTGAGGCACTGGGTTTGATTCTCAGTACCGCATATAAACAAATAAAGTCCATTGACAACTAAAACAATATTTAAAAAAAAGTTCTGGTCACAAAGCAGCTGTTCATTGGTGATTTGGACAGGACCAATGAATGCCTATATATCATACATGATAGAGATTTCATAATTTGAAGCTATAGCTGATCATATAGTACACAAATCAGATTATTCTATAATCCACTCCCAGGTGACTACTCCTATAGATTGTATTCTGCATATTTTTGGCTCATAAATATGCAGAATGGTTTTTTAATTTTAACTTTAGAGACCCTTGAACTTATGCATATTATGCATTTTTACTGTATACATAAAATCTTTTAGTATCTCAACTTTTAAAATTAAAAAAATTATAGTTTCTGAATTCTGAATATCTCATACAGCTTCCAAGGTTATTCTACTAAATAAAACTTTTATCAAATAAAATCTTATGTAGAAACAGAATGCACCAAACAAGTAAATCTGAGATTCGTTGATGGAAGGAGTATAGAGTTTGTGACTGTGTCTGGTTGAAAATCCCATCACTATAGAAGTACTGGAGTTGATGGTAATGGGAGATTGGCAGACATCATTCCAATCCTAACTTTCAGTGCAAGAATCCACTTCCTTCTTTTGCTCTTTTCTTTGGTTTCCTAATGCCATTTTGCATTTTATTAAGTTATAAACATAATCTTAAGAGCCATCCTTCCTAGGGTGCCTGCTATGTGCAAGATATCTTAGTAATTTGATTCTGTCTCTATCCTTCACAACCATCCTGTATTATAAGTAAAATTATTCCTATTAAACATGCAGAAACAGGTGTAGAGTTAAGTTGCCAGAATATACAGTTAGCAAGTGGCAGAACCAATATTTAATATTTGCATGTTCTAAATCTGCCTGGATTTGAACAATGTTTTCTCATTACTAGATATTCAGTGAAGAACAATGAAGAGCAAGCATTTAATGTAAATAATTTGGCTGAGATTTTTTTTGTTGTTTTAGTTTTGAGAAAGCTCAGGACTTAGGACCCAGAAGAAGCACTTTACTTTTTGACTCTCATGTTAAATTTATAAATTTTGCCAGTGTTGTACATGAGGATTAAAAATGATATTGGACAAAGTTTTTTCTTCTTCTTTTTCTTTTTTCTTTTGGTGTGTGTGTGTACTGGAGATTGTACTCAGGAGCACTCAACCACTGAGTCACATCCCCAGCTCTATTTTGTCTTTTATTTAGAGACATGGTCTCACTGAGTTGCTTAGCGCATTGCTTTTTGCTGAGGATGTCTTTGAACTGGCGGGGATTACAGATGGGCGCCACTGGGCCCAGCTATTGGACAAAGTTTTTATCTTTAAAACAAGAGTTTTTTGTTTTTGTATTTTTTTTTAAAATGAACCCAGAGGGGCTTAACCACTGAGCCACATCTCCAGCCCTTTGTTATTTTTTATTTTGAGACAAGCCCTCACTAAGTTGCTAAGCCTGGCTTTGAAATTGGAATCCTCCTGCCTCAGCCCCTCGAGTTGCTGGGATTACAGATGTGAGTCACCATGCCTAGCAAAACAGGCATGTTTTAATGAGAAAATTCCTTGAGCAGATAGTGACTATGCATCTGTGCAATTTTTATCCATGAGGGGCAGATGAATGAATCCATTATGAAGGAAAATGATGTCTTTCTAGATGCCCTTATAGATCCCTCGCTCATGGGGAAGAAGAGAATAATGGGGCAAGTGGGAGAAAATCTCCAGTAACACTTGAGTCATTGGGAACATGCTCAAAGTAATTAATAGTGGAGACAAGAGTCAAAGATGAAGTCTTGTATCAACTTCAAGATCGTGGTTTGTTGTTTGTTCTCATTATTTTGACCAGAAATGAAATATGCTTTCAACGAAACCAATTTAGGTAAGGAAAAGAGAAGAAAAAGAAGAAGAGAAACAGGATACCAAAGCATACTGAAATATCTGGAAGCTATCAGAGCAAGAGGAAATTAATTAAAATCGTTTTGGTTTTATAAGAAGCAATATGAAAGCAAAGTCTGTTTTGCAGCTAGATAGTCTTTCTTATATCATGAATGCATCTTTGAAGAAGATGAATTGAGTACTTTTGTACCATAAGTGGTACAATTTAGATAATTGCCATAGTCATGGCCATGCTTTGCGTTGCTTTGCAATTCCTATTTCTATCTGCCTGTTCTTTCCATCATACCCAAGAGATACAAAATTTGGGAATGTGATTTTTGTAGCCAGATGCCCCTATTAATGAGATTAATCTATATTAGATAGAAATTAAATACTCTCTTTGAAGCCCCCTAGTGTGATATTTCCAAAGCAATGTTGTGATTTATGTAAATCATATGCTACAAAGCAGTTTGGAGGATTTAATTTAATACTCTACATTCAGAAAAAGTTTTGCAAAATTATAACAGAAACGTAAAAATCTAAACTAAAATTTTAGAAAGTCTACTGAGAGAATATCCCTTAGCCTTTCACAGTATGTATTCCTTGCTAATGTCATTCATTGAGTAGAAAGTTTTCCTTATCCCTATGCTAATTTTCTCCTTCTGTATCATAAGTTTATTTCTTTAGTCATCAGCTACATTTCTATGAATATATATGTAATCTGTCATCCTAGCCCATCCTACTGGCTTCCTGTAAGCTTTTTGGCATATTTTTAGTTAACTGAGGGGCAGGCAGTATAGCCTACTAACATCGGCAGCTAGCCTGCTGGAGTTCAAAACCGTAACTGTGGGAACTTGAGGGCAAAATTACTTCACTTTTCTATATCTGTGTCTAACTTATAAGATGGAAATAATAATAGCACTTAGCTCTTATGATTGAGTACTAAATGGAGTATTATTTACAAAAATACAAGGCTTTGCTTGGCATATTATAAGTTCTCAATAAAATTAGCTAATATTTCCCTGCCTTTTCATTCTGAGATAATTTATCTTTGACAAAAGTGGGTATTCAGTGACTTATGCAATCTGTAATGTCAAGGTGAATTTCCCCAGATGTTTTTCCAACTTTGTTTCTTTCATAATCCAACTAAGCTTAATGTTGTATTGATCAGAAAATAAATACAAATGTTTAATAGTGTCTTCAGGCATCTACTCATGAATTCAAAACACTTTTGAAAAGGCTAAGTATACTGACTATTTTGAGTACATCCTATGACCAGGATCCCAGACACATTGTCAAATTATTGCCTGATTGTGTGTTAGAGATTTTTCTTTCTGTTAATGTTAGTCTTCGTCTGACGCAACTGGAATTCATTTATTGCTGACTGAATCGCTGCTTAATAAACATGGCTGGTCCTTATCTTTGTTTAGGTCTTTTTTCCTTTATGTGTTTGGTAGTATAGTCATTATGTCCTCTCTTAGTTGACTTTGCTTTGGACCGAACACAGATTTAGTTCTCTTTCTTGTTTGTTGAAGGCAAGTCTGGTGTAAACTTCCTGTTTGATAGTTTTTCGGCCTATCATTCTATCATTTATCTACCTGAATTTATTTATTCTTTTTGTGTTTGTGTTTTGCTCTCCTGTGAACTCTCTGCAACTTTCTGTGCAATGACCATGCCACGAAGTGCAGGAGTTTTTTCCAATCTGGGCCTAACCAATGGTGTTGAGAACTGCTGCTGCTGAAAAATTACCTTGCTTGTTTTACATGATATGTCTATTAATGCAATCCGATATAGCATTTGCCTTTGGGTGACAGTGTTACCCTGCTGAATCATATTCAATTTTTCATCCATTATTTCTTCCCTGGTGAAATCACAGAACATTTGTCTTTATTAGCTCTCACAATATTGATTTTCACCCTTTCCTTCTTCTATTGATATCAAACCACATTTTAATCATATCTTCCAAATTCGATTCTTAACATCTTAGCATAAAAAATGATTCAAATGGGAAATTTAAAAAAAAAGAATTTAAAATAGGTATGTTTTGTTACATTACTTTGTGAGGGATAGTGTGTTGACAATCTTGGAACAATAGGAAGAATTAGATAAATGATTGACACTAAGTTTCTTTGCCCCTGAAGAGGGCTTCGGAGATCTAAATAAGCAGTGGCCATTGGTTTAGGCTACTTTACCATGGAAAACTAATGAGGATTTTGTGTTTGTGAAGTCTGTAGAGTTGGCAGAATTGTCCTTATCCTCAACCAGCATTTATTGAATATCTACTATATTTGAGCTCCATCCTATAAATGATCTTGAATAGGATAGCTTTCTCCTTTTAGTGATGTGAAAACCTATCCCAGATTATATGAGCACAATAGGGGGCAATTTTGATATTTATTTTCAGCCATTTAAATATTGTAACTATGAAACAATTATAGAATATAAAAATTTTTAAAATAGAAACACGATAATGTTATATAGAATACTCTAAACCATTTTCCTTTATTTTGTATATTTAATAAATAATTACTTTCCCAATTTTAGTGAAATAGTTGTTTATAACTTGGCTATTAGAAACTCTCAAAAATTATTTTCTAATGAAAAATACCTTTATTTTAAAAGAATCACTATAACATTAAATAACTGAAGAAGCTCCAAAGTACCAATTAGATCTCAACAGAAACAAAATATTAGAGAGTTTTTTTGACAGAATTACTACAAAAAATGATTAATTGGATCAGGTTTCTTTGACATATGACTTTGATTTCTTTACGGCCTCCTTTATTTGTGGACTCTAAAGGGGTGTTTCAGTCATAGCAGCTACAGGCAATTCATTATTCCTCTTAAGGAAAAAAAGTCAAAATGACAACCCTTTATTTTTAAACGATCAACTGCATTGTCCTTGCTTTTTCTAATGATAGCTATTTGTTGAAAGTGATGGTAAAAGCTGGCATAGCTAAAAAGAATATTGGTTGCATCAATTCCAGCTGTGAAGATTTTTCAAATAGGAAAAGCCTAATTTAATTTAGTTCTCCATTTTTTGATATTAAAATTCATAGAGCTCTGCAATAGTCTCAGGTGGGCTCAGTCAAGGTGCACTAGCTTGATGCATGTTGCACAATCTGACACCATCTCACAAGGCTGCTGGGTGCAGCCAGTCTGTACTTCATAAACAGAAGCATGAGTCAAAAGTCTTCGTCTGTTTTTTTGAGTATAATTTACTGTGCAACTTAAACTTGGGACCTGTTTAATGGTCCTAACAGCAGAGTTTCTAGGCCAACGACTAAATCAGCACAGTGCTCTGCATTTGCAGACAAGCCTTATGATTTACAAAATTTAATAAGCTGGGCCCTCATGACATTCCCCCTCCTCCCAAGATTCTGCTTTTATCATTGCTGCCAAGAAGGTTGTCAAAGGAGCATAGACCCATTGGCATAGTGAAACCTTACTTTTTTTTTTTCACAAAAGCATATAAATATACTCCTACTATTGTTAATTCATTCACAATGCATAAATTCTAGAGCATTCCCCTTGTTGGAGATGGTAATACATTAGTGACATTTTTGTATTGCTTTATGGAAGTGATATTTCTCGGGAAGTATTTCTGAAAGTGTCTGCCAAATAGAGTACATACGAAGGTCAGATGACTTCACAGTTTCTCATTTGTACCCTGATACTTTAAGGTTTGCCATAAGTCAAAGTCCCTTGTCACAACTTGAAAGTTTATCTTTTATATTAAGGGAACATACAGTGTTTGATTGTGGTTTCTTTGTATTTAAAAGGTACCGATATTTAGCAGCTTTGCCTAAAAGGCTATTATTATATCAGGCAGGGTTATGTTGCTTTGCTACATCAAAATGACTCTTTAAGGTAAAATTTGATTTTCAGATAGAAAAAAAAAGGCACTGGGATGATTTTATTTCATTAAAATAGGAGCTAGTCTCACACCTACGCTTTGGTGGCCTCTGATACCCTGGCTTGCCTATCATGTAATGTTGCTAAGCAAGAGGACTGCAAAAATCTCCAGCTGATCTCCAGGAATACCTGGTTGGTGAATAGTCTCTGAGTAGCTGATATACCTGGTGGTGGTATTTGCTGTTAAGTATGACGCTATTCCTCAAATGTGAATTAGAAGTAACCCTGAGGTTACCCTTCTGAAAGGATGTTGTTCCTGTTGAGATTAGGTACAAAAATAACGTATCTTCCATTGTTTCAGGCTTATTCACCCTTCCTTTTGAAGATAAATTTCCTGATACCAAAATAGCCACATACTCCAGATCTTTAAATAAGTTTATCTTCTGCATCCTGTTTCCTGTCTCCCATTGTTTTTTTCTCTTTTATATCTCCTAATCAATGTATTGTTTTCTCCATTATGTGATTCAAGTTCATGTAGATTAGTTTTTCAGCTTTTATTTATTTTTTTCGTTCAACTCAGTCCTGAGGGAATAGGATCCCTATTACAAATGTATACATTTCACACTGTTAAGGAAGATTGGCTTAAATATAATGATAAATGTGAGAAAAATAGGTATATTCTATTATCATAACCTGCCTAGCCCATTTTCTTTCCACTACAGGGAGTTATCATGGGTGCATGGCAAAACAAATTGCAATCACCTGGGTGTTTTCCACTCTGGTTCTGTCATTCGGAATGATAAATGTATTTATTCTTTAGCTGAGAATTAATATATCTATACATCTATCTCTCTCCATACACTTATCTTTCTATATGCATGGGCAGATGCATATATAACTAACAACTTAAGAGAACAGGTTGAAAATATTTTTGTATGGGATCAGTGAAAAAATGCCTTATGTTAGCATTTAAACGTTTAAGGCCTGGGGTAAGACAGCTTTTAAGGTCAACCAGAAAGGAAGATTTTCCTCTTCTAAGCATCTATCAACAGTCCTTGGAAGAGTAGTCAGTGCTAGCATAATTTAATATGCCTTCCCTGTGAAAAGAATACCTCTTTGACATCATGTCACAACTTGTGCTTCCACTGAAGATATTTCAGGTGGTCTGTGTTTTGCTGCATTGATTTCCTTTTATCATTTTAGTCACAAACAGCTTCATATCCCTTTTTTTCTTCTGTGTTCTAGAAACAAGGAATATAAAGGCTCATAAAAATCATGCATTTGTCTGGCATTCTCTTTCCACACTGAAAACAAGGAACAGTTGCTTTGCTGCAGATGGTAGGCAGCCCGTTCCAGGATCTGCTGAACCCGGAGGTCTTTGTGGCTAGACCTTGGCATGACCGGTTGGGGATTCAGCACTGGGCTTGAGAAAGGAGCACAGCTGAGAATTGACAGTTACATCGGATGGTGCCTCCTACCAGCAGGGGCTGCTACAGAGCAACAATAGTGGGGGATGTTTCTTTAGTTTGTTAGAAAGGAACAGATCATGTAAGAATGTTAGTTCTGTTGGGGCAAGAGATGTGGGAAAAGGGAAATGACAGTAGATAATGAATACAATTGAACTGAGCCAGGGAAATAAAGTGAGCTTTTTAAAAGCTTTGGTGGAACTGTATGGTGAGATAAGAATGCAGATATTGCGTGTGTGTGAATGCGCCTGTGCATAATATAATACAAAATTCTTGAGAAAGAAAAAAAAAAAGCTGTATCATCAGAGTTAAAGATTTATACCTAGAAAATATGACTTTTAAAAAAAACTGAGGATCATAAATATTTTTGGAACTATAACTATAATTAGAACAATTAGGAATATAGAAAAATATCTTTCTCCTCATCCTCATCCTTTTCACTCAAAGACAAACCACATTCCTTAATACATTGCAGCATATTCATATCCCCTCGCCCCCAGGAAGTCCCTACTCAGAGAAATGAATCAAACATTTATATACTTCTCTCATTGCTTGTTTCTTTTAAGAATGTGAATTGGGAGTATTTTAAAGATACACGAAAGTTGCACAGATGGATAACAAAAGTAACCTGAAATATATGAACTCATGCTATTACAAAATTTTGGAAGTCATGTTTGGGTATATAGTCTCTGTTTTCTTTGAGTGGGATTTTTCACTTTGTGTATGGAATACTGAGGGTTGTGAATATAGAGGTGTGTTCCTGGAATTCCCCCCCAACCCCCAGCATTTCTGAGCCAAATTAAGGCGTAGGACTAAGAAAATACCAGGATGCAGTCTTATTGACTGTACATCATATAATGCTGGGAAGAGTTGCTCCCTACATTTTCATTCTGTATGAAATCCAGAAGACCCTTACTTATTTAAATAGAACCAGTTTACAGCTACAATAGTAAATTATTTTGTTCTGATAATAAAACAAGTAAGGCAAAGTACACATAAAATGGAGAGGCAAGAACACCTGTTGGCAGAATCCCATGGGGGAAATACTGACTCTGGTAGAAATGCATTTGTTCCATCCTGCAGTTCAAGAATATCAGTTAAAATGTCCTACTAAATGAAAGAAAGGAAATGGAAGAAACTGTTGAGTTTAGCTTTATATAAAAACTGCAAACACTTATGTATGCATTGGATTTTCTGATATCTAATTTAAACTAGTATTGATCAGAATTCTTTTAAAATGGCATTTGGTACCTTGAAAGTGGTCCAGAGAAAGTCTTTATGAAATGATATGTTATCATTCCTTCCAGGTATGAACAGGGATTTGCTGAAAAACTGGTTGAAAGCTAATGCATAAGTGAATCAGGTTATAAAATTGATAGCATCTATGAAAGTCTTCAAGAATTCAGTTTACTTTGACAAAAAACTTATTTAGCATCTACTAAGTGACAGATACTATATTAGGAATTAGCAATCATTAGAAGAATGAGACAATATTACCATCCTAAAGAAAGTTAGAGACTGGTGGAGGACAGACAGTTAATTTCTAAACAAAGGGAAAAGTGTTATGAAAGATATCTCCACAGTACTATAGAGGTTCCTAGGGAGGTGTTTGTTGGGGACTGAGTTCTTAACTCCAACTGGGGAGTCAAGACAGGCTTTCTGGAGGAGATGATGTGTGAATTGATTTTCAAGACTAAGTAGCAATGAACTAAAGAAATAGGACTTGAAATGATCTTAAAGTGTTTATTTTGTGTGTTCTACCACCTTAATTTTTAAAACCCATTGCATATATGAGACCTGAACTTGTTTTTCAGAACATTTGATTTTAATCCCTCTAAGGGCAGCCTGAAACTTCAAAGAATAGAATTTAAACATCAAGAAATGTGCCCAAGAAATTCTTCTGTTAACTTATTTTAATAATAGAGATATTCATTGACAAGTAACTAAGGAGCATCCCCTATCTGCCAGGCACTGTGCTAGGCACTGGGGTTAGGGCTGTGAATAACAGACTTTCTCTGCTCTCATCAATCTTATATTTCATTACTTAGGCTTAAGTCAAATCTAAGAGCAAATTTTTCAAGTTTATAACACATTTTCACATGATTGATTTTATTTACTTTAGCAACAGTCATGTGAAATGGGGACACCATCTGCCTTGTTCCCCTCCTTTGAGGCAGCCTGACTCACCTGGATGTTTATGAACTAAAGAGGGTGATGAGATCAGATTTGAAATATCATGTTAGTTGCAGTATTGAGAACAAATTGGAAAGAGTCAAGAATAAATGCAGAAATACCTGTCAGGGATTAACTATAAGAGTGTGGAGAAAAGATGACAGTAGTTTGTAGTGGCTGTAGGGATGAAGAGGAATGGATGAATTTCAGAGATGTTAAAGTCTCAGAATTTACAGACGATCTGAATAGGGAGGGATAAAGACTCCTTACATATTTCTGGATTATAAATAACATTACTTCATAAATTACATTACTAGGACAAGACACACTGTATGAAAACCAGGTTTTGGGTGAGGAAGGATCGCGAGTTTTTTGGGGGGCATAAGGAATTTAAAGAGTATTTATACTAATGGGGATTTTAAAATAGAAAGTTGAGTTTGTAAAACTAGAGGCAGGGAAAGGACTCACATGAGTCTATACATTGGAAGTCATTAATATAGATGGTCGTTGAAGCTGTAGTCATGAAACAGATCACTTGGAACAAGAATGGAATGAGAAAAGGGTTTGACAACGATGCTACCAGTAGCCAAGTATTACTAGCCAAGTAGAGTGGGGTGGATCAGGGAAAAAGATTGAAAAAAGCAAACAAAACAATGAAAGACCATGTAGGTCCTGTTACTTGAGGTCTGGAAAGAAGTTTCTAGAGGGAGGAGATGTCCACTCCTAGGACTGGTTCCTAAGGGTTCAAGTACAGAGTGAAAACTGAAAATGTCATTAGTCCAAGGTGAATGACCAAAGTGAGAACCAAGAACCAACTTCAGTAGGGTGATGAGCTGAGAGCCACCTGAGAGAGTTGGAGAAGCTGAGGGCACACAGGAACAATAAGGCTGGACTTCTTTACAGAGAGATCCAGCTTTGAAAGTTTGCTGAGAGGTACATGGTACACTGAGGGGAATGCAGTCCTAGGAAGGATTTTTATAGTAGATGGAGAACATTGGGCCTTTTTATTTTATTTATTTATTTTTGGAAGCTGGAATTGAACTCAGGGGTGCTTGACCACTGAGCCACATCCTTAGACCTATTTTGCATTTTATTTAGAGACAAGGTCTCAGTGAGTTGCTTAGCACTTCGCTTTTGCTGAGGCTGGCTTTAAACTTGTGATCCTCCTGTCTCAGCCTCCTGAGCCTCTGGGATTACAGGCATGCCCCACTGTGCCCAGCTACTGGACAAAGTTTTTATCTCCAAAACAGGAGGTTTTTTGTTGTTGTTGTTGTTTTGTTTTTTTAAACTGGGGATTGAACCCAGGGGGGCTTAACCACTGGGCCACATCCCCTGCCCTTTGTTATTTTTTATTTTGAGACAAGTCTCGCTAAGTTGCTTAGGGGCTCACAAAGTTGCTGAGCCTGGTTTTGAAATTGTGATTTTCCTGCCTCAGCATCCTTAGTTGCTGGGATTACAGGCATGTGCCACCATGCCTGGACCTTGGGCTCTTTTAAGGATAAAAAAGATCAAGTTGAGAAGGAGAAGATAAAGCTACAAGAAAGAGAGGGAATAATCTATTTAAGTTAGAGGAAAACAAAGGGTTCTGTGTAGGCAGTAGGAATAGAATATAAAGTGTAAGGAAAAGGACTGACCTAAGGTAGAAGGACTCACCTGTATTGTAAAGCAGAGTTCCAAGGAAGAGGATGGGTGGGATATAGGCAGTGGAGCGTGAGGTTCTTCCTAGGCAGTGACATCTTTTTTCTGTGTGAATTAGAGTGGATGTTATTATTTAAATTGAGGTAATTGTCGCTGCTAGTATATGGTATCTATGCAGCTGGAACTTCAGTTTTCTCCTGTAGAGTTTGGCTTGGCTTATTCTTATTACCCTAGACAATGTGTGCTTTTTATTCTGGTCCAAATCTGGCCTCGGAAATTGACATGGGCCTAGAGTGGCCAAATGGCAGGAGATCTAGAAATATCTAAATCTTACTCAGGACCAAAGTCAACTTTCTTAGGGATATTAGCATTTATTATGGTTTAGATGTGAGGTATCCCCCAAAAGCTCATGAGTGAGACAATTCAAGAAGGTTTAGAGGTGAAATGATCGGGTTATGAGAGTCTTAACCTAATCAGTGAGTTAAGGCATTAACTGGGTGGTAACTGTAGGCAGGTGAGGTGTGGCAGAAGTGGGTGGATCTTTGGGGGATGGCTTTGTTCCTGAAGAGTGGAACCTTCTTGCTCCCTGCTTCCTGGCACCATGTTCCCAGCTGCTTTTCTCCTCTACACACTTCCACCATGTTGTTTTTCCTCACCTCGAGCCCTGAGGAATAGAGCTGGCCTTCTATACACTGAGACCTCTGAAACCTCTAATCGTTCTTGTCAGTTCTTTTGGTCACAGCAGTGAAAAAACTGACTAAAACAGCATGTAAGCAGTGACGGAAAGTAAAAAGAAGTGACATTATAATGCTAACTTGACTTGGAATCCAGATTTTATCAGAAAGAATTACAATGGACCAGACTATAACCCATGGCCCAGAAGTTCCTTGCTAACTCTTCAACCCCCTTAATCAAAACGAAGAAAAAGTAAACTTGAATTTCAAATCTCCCCTTATTACAGCTGACCACATGTAAACTACAGGGACATATGACACAGTACATGTGTCCTCACTGGTTGGACAAGTTGGCCCAGGCCCATCATAGTTTATCTTCTAGAGCATAAAAGACCCTGGCACTGCTGTTCCAGGACAGTCTTGCAGGCCAGGACAGCATCGAGGAGGTGAGGCTTGATCAGCTCGACTGAAGAGGTCTCCGGGATGAGACAAATCTCATCACACATGTAACCAGATCTTTGTCCTACAAGAGCAGTGCACTCCCTTCATTATACAGAAAAACTGTGTACAGATCTGAGTTTGCTAGACATTTCTGAGTTCAGGATAAGTTCTTTCATAGCGTAAGTTGTTAATACTTCCCACTTAGTGAGAGCCAAACATTTCCATGACAGTAGCAATGAAAACACTATTTGCCTTATCCAGGTACTACCATTTCTTCTTCCCTTTCATTCATTGCTAAACATCTTCCAGCCCTGCACCAGCTGCCTTCTTTTTCTGACTGCCTTCATTGATGTTCTACCATCTGCCTTCTACCCCAGGGAAGAAGACTCCTAGGATTCATCAGTAATTTTAAAATTATTAAATCTAATTTTTTTTCGTAGTGAACATGAACTTTGATGCTTGCATAATTGAACTTCATCCCTTTGTCTTCTGTGGCACCAAATCCTCCCTCCTCTCTGCCTCTGTTTAAACATCTTTCAGTCATAGCTACTCTTCTTTCTCCTCCTTCCTAAGTATGTATTAAAGCTCTACCATCAGTCTCTCTTTTCTTTTTGGAAGACCTTTCATGACTCCATTACCTCCATGCAGATAACTCCATAATTAATTTCTCTAGACCTCACATTTCTTCCTCCTTCTAGTCTTATCTCTTCAGTTAAATAATTTGTTGGTCCTATTGGCTGCTTTTCCATTATCTCAAATTCAATAAGTCTACTGCTGAATTAATCACCCCTTATATTTGGTTTCTTTTTCAAATGACTGTATGATCACTGGAATTGCAGCAGAGGTTGCCTAATCTGACTGATCATCAGAAAAATTCTGGCATGACATGCTGGACTCAGTGCTCTGAACAGCTCTTCAGGAGGTTCCAGTGTTCAGCCAAGTTGGAAGAACTGGTCTAGAGAGAGGATTATCAGTGTAATTGATCTAAGGTCTCTTGTAGTCCTACAATGTCATGAATTGATTCTATACTCACTCTTCTCCCGGATTGGCACTGATATTTAATAGCAATGTGATCCTGGGAAAGTGATTTAATTGCCTTGAAGCTCAATTCTCTTATCTGTTGAATGAATATCAAAATATCTACATTGTTGTTGTAATGAGTAGGTGAGGTTAGATGTGTAAGATAGTCTGTTTAGTGACATATACATAGCAGGAGCTTTCTAATTCCCTTGTTTCCACCTCTATCCTTTCTGGTCCATTCTCCACACCACTAACAAATTGATTTTCTGTAAGTGTCACTTTTATTTTGTCACTCTTGCTCTGTGGTTTTCCCATTACCTTTAACTAGGATACTCAGAACCCTTCTCCAAAGACAAATATATCTCAGAGCAATCTGTGTTATTTAAATCCCTTTAATTTTTGATTTAGCATCAACATAGTTTAAAGTAGAGACATTGCTATCTACATGTATGGATGTCAATTGTTTAGAAATTTAGGTTTAGAAATTTATTCCTTAATTGAACAATATTAAAAATAATTGTTATCTTTCATGCTAGTCCACAAAAGCACATTTGGCCCTTTATAGGAGAAAACTATGCACCTATAATAAACTACCAAAAATAGTAAAAGCAGCAGAAAGCCATTCCATTGCACGAGTATATGAAATACATTGTCTACATATATTTCTCTAGCCCAGTGACTTCTGGGAATAGACCCCTAAGCAGCTCAGCCAGGTCTACCTTAGCTCTGAAACATATTCCCACTAAGCTGTAAATGATTGATTTCAGATCAGTAGTTGAGCAGATAGCAGGAAGGGAGAGAGAGCGTGAAAATTTTGGATGCCTGGATGGAGTCAGAAGTAGTAACAAAAATAACTTAAATGTCTTACTAGCATGGTTTTATTGTGCTGGCCTCTTCAATCCATGCAGGTCATTTACTTTTTACATTGTCAGGTGTGTTTCACTCCACTTTTTCCAGTTTGCCTTAATGATCAGTGTTGAAGAATATTGCTATTAGCTATTTTGGGTGTAAATAGTGAAAAAGCTTTTCCTAGAACTCTAAACCTGAGTTCCTTCCCCGACAGGCAGAAGCCCCTTAAGAGGAAGGGATGGTAGGCAGCTATTTTTTAAACATTCCTGTTCTATATCTATCTTAGTTTTAGTATGTTTTGTTCTGAGATGCAGCTTATCCATAATTTATTTAAGAATCCTCCTATTGATGGGCATTACTTTTTTCTCATTATTATCAACAATGCAATAGTGAACATTCATATGCAGGATGTACTTATATGTGCACATACAGAGATTTCTTTAAAATTTATTCCTGGAAGTAGAAAAGGGAGCTGACCTCAGCACACATCTTCTTACCAGTCAGGAAAGAGAGTAATACTCTCTAGTCACCTTTTGAGAAAAGACACAGGTGATAGAGTAGGGAAGAAATTGGAGAAAATTTCCTTTTGCTTTTAGTTACTACCTACTTCTGCAAATATTTATATTTTTAAAGTAGCAAGTTAACATAAGATGAATTTTAAATAACAAATTAGCAGTATAGGAAGCTCATTAAACTCTTTGGCAGGAAGAAGACAAGAGTTCTCTTGTCCCTGTGGGCCATATGATGGTCAGCAGCATATCAAGAGGGAGGACTTCTAGGTTCCCTCTCAGAGTGCATGGTCCTGTGAATACTGATATTCTGAGTATCTACCTTCAGATTTGCTTATATAAAGAAGAGATTGGGCCTGGCATGGTGATCCAGGAAGCCCCAGAGGCTCAGAAGGCTGAGGCAAGAGGATCGCAAGTTGTTCCAAGCCTGCCTTAGCAACCTATTGAGGCTCTAAGCAACTTAGCAAGATCCTGTGTAGAAAATAAAATATAAAAAAGGGCTGGAGATACTGCTCAGTGGTCAGTGCCATAGGTTCTCAATGCCCAGCACCAAAAAAAGAGATTGATGGAGCTCTATACTTTCTGGGGTACTGACTCCCATCTTTGTCATTGTCTCCCTTTACTCTTCCTCCCCTTTCCCTCATCCTCCTTCTCACTTGAAGACTTGAGTGAGAACTGAACTGTTTCTGGAACTTTCATTTCATAGAGAAAGCTGGCTGAGAAACCTGACCTGCCACCTGTGGGTTGTGCTGACCGAGCAAGGGACTTAATTTTCTAGCACTTCAATTTCCCTACCTAAAAATGGTGATGTGAGAATCTCCATCAGACAGGGCTTTTGAAGGAACCAGGTAAAATACTTGAGATAACAGTGACATCAGCTGATTATGTAAAGCTCCTGGTGACGCAGGTACTCAGGACATGTTTTGGTGATTTCTTAGTGCTATGTGCATTAGTACATTGCAACTTACTTTCTCTTTGGGTACCACACGTGCTGCTGAGGGAGGAGCAAAGGAAGCCGGAGATAGTAGAAAATACCTAAGATGCCTCTGAATTCCTGGAGGTCTGCTTGGATCTCTTTTATTTGTTGAGGGCTCCTTTTCACTTTTATCCTGAAGGCAGGAAAATAGCTACTATTTTCAAGACATTAAATTCCTCTATGCTCTTGCCAAAATGCTTTCACCTCTCCTCCACCCAGAAAGGCCATTGCAATGGTCAACATGGCTTGTACAAAGGGAAACTATTAGTGGGGGAGGGGTCATGTCCACCAGCTCACCCTGAAAGCATCTGTCTTGTTAAGACACTTCTTTAGTGGAGGCTGCTAATTTGCTTTTGTCTATTCACTCTAACATCAAATTTTTATTCCTAAAGTAAAAATGTTTCTGTAATTTTTTGTCTGACATACATAATACATAATCTTTGAAAAAATTTGAGAAATGAGAGTAAAGTATGTCATCAGTCACAAGACTACCACCTGGAGATTCTTTAATTAATGGAAAGTATTTTGCTCTATGAGTATAACCTAACATTTCCTACTAGACTTCTATTGATGGATAAAAAGTTGTTTACACTTTTTAAAAAATGCTAATGCACAATTTCCTGATGTATATTCTTGTGCACCAAATTTTACTCATCTTGCCTTTTAACAAATTTTTAATGAAGTTAGGCATTTCTAAAATACTCTTAACACACAGTTTTAACATGAATTCCACAAAGAAAGGTGCCAGAAAGTCACTTAAAGGTATTTGACATTTTATGTGAAAACAATTGTTGAACCATTGACTTGTTTAAAGCAACAATCTGATATGATCATCTTTGAATTTTAGGTAGCCATATTGGTCAGGGCTCAGTAGCAGACAACAGAACACTCTCTGGCCAGTTTTAGCAGAAAGGGATTTATTATGGGGTATTAAGCAGCTTACATATTTTTTTTTTTTTGGAAGGACCAGGGAAGCTGGCTATAGGCTGAGTTTCCAGAAACAACTGTACAAGTCATGCTGCAATGATGACTGGCCAAGGAACTGCTGCATCTGTAGCCACCACCTTTATTGAGGAACCACACTGCTTTGACCACTCTTAATAAAGCTGCTGAATCAGGAGCTGCTGCTGTGGCCATGGCTGAGGCTTGGCAGCCAGGAAGTTAGGGACCAGCTAGACATCAGAGCAATGTTTCCCAATCCTGGCTGCACATCAGAATCACCTCGAGGGCTTTACCATAGCACCAGAACCTGTTTAGCACCCACAGAAACTGTATTTAATTGATCTGGAGCAGGTCCCACTCACAGTACTAAAAGCAAAACAAAAAATCTGTGGGTGTCACTTATTCAAAGTCAAGGTTGGGAATCATTGCCGGAGGACCTCTAGGACAGCTGTGGTGTACAACCAGATGGCTCCCCTGCAGTGTTTCAGAAGGCTTCTATGTCTGCCATTTCACCATGCCCACTTCTGTCCCCTGACTTGGAGGATGATTCTGCTTGGAGATTCTGTATGACAGGGCAGAGGGAGGGTTGACTGGGAAGCATAGTCCTTATGCATGTCAGCCTCTGGTGATGCTGTCAAGAGGGGCTGACATGGTGCTACAAAGACTGTTGGGGATGGAGGACTGGGCTTTGCTAGTAATTCAGGTAAGTAAAGGACACTGATAATGAGGAAACTACTTAGGGAAAAACTTTAAGAGGCTGAACAAGGTGGACTTGATCATTTAGTTGTATCATTTATAGAAAGGGAAAAGCAGGATACCTAGGACACAGGCTTGGGTAATTCATTGAATGGTTGGATCATTACTCTTGGGAGGGATTGTTTGGGATTGGGGGGGGAACAATGAATTTAGGTTTAATGTGTTCAATAGATAATTTAACAGCCAAATCTGGATATCAGGAAAGAGATCTAAACTGGAGGTGAAGATTTATAAATAATTGACTTTTAGATTTTAACAAGTGTCTAGGAGTAGATAAGGTCACTCAGGCATAGGATCTGAGACACAATAATGAAAAATGTTAAAGTATAAAGCAAGAACAAAAGAAGAGCAGCCCCTACACAAGAGATGGAGGAAAAACAGTAGTGCATGAACTCATAAGGTAAAGGAAGAGTAGACATTTCTTCAAAGAAGATATGCAAATGGCTAATAAACACATGAAAAGATGCTCAGCATCATTAGTTGTTAGGGAAATGCAAATGTAAACCACAACATAATACATTTCATAACTACCATAATGGTTATATATAAGAAGATAGCAAATATTGGCAAGGAGTAGGAAATATATACATTGCTAGGATAGTCATTTTGGAAAACTAGCAGTTCCTTAAAAAGTTAGAATGATTAAATGACTGAACAATTCCACTCCTAGGTATGCATTCAAAGATAATTTAAAGCATGTTCACAAGAAAAACTCGTACATGAATGTTCATGATAGTATTGTTCATGATAACCAAAAAATGGACAACAGTTCAAGTGACATCAACTGATGAATAGATTACTGACATGTAATTATCAAGGCAATGGAATATTATTCAGTCATAAAAAGGAATGAAGTTTTAATAAGTGCTTCAAAACATGGTAAATTTTCAACTGAAAGCTAAATACAAAAGGCCACATGTTTTATGATTTGATTTACATGAAATATCCAGAATAGGTACATCCATAGAGACAGAAGTAGATGTAATGTTTCCATAGGAGCAAAGAACAGTGAGTGATCATCAGTAAAGAGCACAGATTTTTTTCTGGGATGATAAAATATTCTGGAGGTAGATAGTGGTGATTAATGCATAACTTTTTGAATATGCTAAAACCCTTTAAATTGGACTCTTCAAAAGGGTAAATTTTATGGCATGTGAATTACATCTCAATAAAGTTGTTATTTTAAAGAATTCAAAGAAAACTTTCAAGAAACCTACCTAGAGCTCAACATGGCAATTGCTGCCAAAATGTCAAGCTTCTATTGCTACAAATAATGTTGATAAGAGCAGTTTCTGTTGTGTGTTATGGTGGCCAATCATAGAACAGAGTATGGGGGAGGTGAGAGAGCATAGACTATGAGCTTGGACAGTATTTCTAAGAATTTTGGGTGGGAAATGGAGGAGAGAAATAGACCCTAACTGGAGAGGATATGAAAAAAGAAGACGGTTTAGGCTTTGAGCTATTTCCTTTTTCATTTGGTCAGGAGAGAGACTTATGCATGAATTCAGTGCTGATTTGAAACATCCAGTACAGTAGGAAATGGGAGTGAGGGGAAAATACAGATTGCAATCCTGGAGAAGCCAGGTGGGAGGGCTTGGAGTTTGAGAAGGGTAGAGAGTGATTTGGAAAAAGGGAGAGTGAAACAGTGACTAGGAAATAGAGCTGATGGGCAGCTTTGAGGGTCCCAATGAGGTTGGAGGCCTTGGATCTGTGGTAGCATTCATTTATTGGCTCACAACATTGTCCATTGAACATCTATAATGCCCAAGGGTGCCATGCCAAGTAGTGTAATCTTTTTGTTTTTGTTCTTTTGTTTCTAAACATCTAGACCCAGAGTTTTGCAGGGAGGAGGCATTGGAAGAACATCAGGGTGAGGATTGAAAATATGAGCAGGAGAGTGACTGTAGTGAAAGTCCACATAGTCTGGGTTAATGAAGAAGAAACAAGGAGTGAGGCAACTAGAAGTCTTAGTGAGGTCAAGTAATAATAAAACGAACTATGATATATCACATGCTTCTTCACTAGGGCCATGCTAAATGTTATGGGTTCTGTGATCCTCCTGTTATTGTTTGGATGTGAGGTGTCTCCCAGAAGCTCATGTTGAGACAATGCAAGGTTTGGAGGAGAAATGATTGAGTTATGAGAGCCTTAACCCAATCAGTGAATTAATCAACTGATGGGATTAATTGAGTGGTAACTGAAGGCAGGTGGGGTGTGGCTGGAGGAGGTGGGGCACAAGGGGCATGGCTTTGGGGTATATATTTGTATCTGGTGAGTAGAATACCCTCTCTGCTGCTTGATCATCATGTGATCCACTTCCTTCTGCCACACTCTTCTGCCTTGTCCAGAGCCCCTGAGAATAGATTCAGCTGTCTATGGATTAAGACTTCTGAAACTGAGCTCCCAAATAAATCTTTCCTCTGCTACAATTCTTCTGGTCCGATCTTTTAGTTACAGCAGCAAAAAAGCTGACTAAAACACCTTCCAACAACAAATGTTATTTTCATTAGAAAAAACAGAGGCTTAGGGAGATGAAACAAATCTGATCATGTTCACACATCTTGAATGTGTCGGAATCGCTATGAGTCTAGGGCAGCTGAATCCAGAGCACTCATCCTAACCATTGAGCTGCTTTGCGGCTGAGAATGTTGAACAAGTAACTGAGTGAGAGAATTGCAAGGACAGGAGTTGTGGTTGTTAGATTAAAATTATTTATTTATTTTATTGAGTAGCAGGGATTGAACTCAGGAGCACTCAACCACTGAGCCACACCCCTAGTCCTATTTTGTATTTTATTGAGAGACTGTCTCACTGAGTTGCTTAGCACCTCACTTTTGCTGAGGCTGGCTTTGATCCTCCTGCCCCACCTTCCTAGTGGCTGGGATTACAGGCATGCTCCACAGTGCCCAGCTTAGATGAAAATATTTTAATTTAGGAATTAGGACCAGACATCTCAAGTGATGACAAAGGACTGGGGCCATTCAGCTGGATGTAGGTTGCAGAGTTAGAATGGTGGGGAAGGCTGTGAATTACACTGTCCTTGGAGTTGTCTTTCCTTTTCTCTCTCTAAAAAAATAAAATAAGAAATATCTGCCCAGACATTAATCAGATGCTTCAGGATATGCCCTGTGGAAAAATCAGAAAATTCTGGTAATGTAGTAAAGACTTTCACATTCTGCTTTGATTTCTTGACAAAACCTTAGAAAAAACTAGTCTCCATCATGTTCGATTTCTGATTGAAGTTAATTTCTTTCTCAGTGGAAAACAAGATCTGATGCCAATATACACTGATGCTGATAGAATGATTCATATAGACACATGGAGCTTCTTTCTGGCTATCAAAAATATCAAGCACACTGCAGTCTATCTTTTTCACTTATTCCCTTTGCCTGGAACATTCTTCTCACAGACATCTGTATGGATCACTCACAACTTCCTTCAGATCTCTGCTCAAATGTCATCTTTTTAGAGACGTCCCTCAGTCTTATTTTCTGAAATGTTGCTGAGCCCTCTCCTTGTCCCCTACAGCTGCCATGCCCTGCACCCTGCATTATTTTTCTCCATATCACCTGTCACCATATAATATAATTGATAACGTTTTTGTTTATTGTCCATCTCATCCACAGGATCTATTCTCTATGATGTGGTCAGTTTTGTGGGGAGTGGAATGGGGACAGTACTAGGGATTGAACACAGGGACTTTCTACCACTAAGCTACATCTCCAGCCCTTTCTATTTTTAATTTTGAGACAGGTCTTACTAAGTTGCAGATGCTTGCCTCCAATTGCAATCTTCCTGCCTCAGCCTCCTCAATAGCTAGGATTATAGGTGTGTACCACTGTGATTTGCTGTGGTCAGTTTTGTTCATCTCTCTTCTCCCTGGCACCTATAACTGTGTCGTGTCAGGTACTGGTAATATAGATTTGTGCAGAGTCCATCTGTGCAGAGTACAAAATTCTACCCAGGGATCACTCACTAAAAAGGAGGCTTGTGTGTTCCCAGCTGTTACTCTTCACTGCTCAAGCCTAGCTGCTTCTTGAGGCTTCTCAGGAGCACTTCTGGTCTTTCCATCACCACTCTGCAAGCTGCTGTCCTTTCCCCTCTGTTTTTGCCTCTGGCATAAACAGAGCCTATTTGTTTCCATCTCCAAGGCCATGTATGGGAGGCTCCCGTAAGAGGATGGCAGAGCAGGAAAACAAAACCTCAGTTCATTTGTCATCCATCACAAAGGGTTTCTTTCGGGCTTCTCCCCTTGGCTCAAGCCATCCATAGGTGGATGGAATCTCTGGTCTCTTTCTCAGATCGGAACCTGTTTTCCTACTTTTCCCTTTATTGAGCCTCTCTTACCTCAAGAATCCCAAACAAACAGACAGACTCCTTTCTCTGGCCAGACAGGTGACAAGATAAAATTACCTTGTACTAGCAAAAATAGAAAAGAAAAAAAAGAAAAGAAAAGAAAAAGAAAAAAACAGTCAAAAACTCTGTGACCCAAAAAGGCATCTTCTAAATTTTTCATTACATTATCTTTCTTGTGATTTCAGTACAAATAGCTCCAAGGACTTCAATCTCCCATAAACAAAGTGATTTTTAAAATCTTTTCTCAACGTTTACATAATTTCTTCTTTATGCCGGCTCTTTCCCAGAATTTCCAAATAGCTATACCTTCAGAAACAACCTGAATGCTTGCTCTCTCCCCTTTTCTCTCCTTCTCTTGTGTTTTGCATTGAAAAAAATTACTCTGCCTGAGGGTGGAATTTAAAGTAATGAGGAATAACCCCAGAGGCACAGAAAAAAATTGCAGTTATTGTAAAAAACCAGATAATGGATGACACTGGCTTGGATGAGAATGATGGCTGTGGAGAGAAGTGGATGAATCTGAACTATACTTAGGGTTCAATACAGAGTGGTCAGTCTTGTTCATTTCTGTTATCCCCATAGATGTGGGGTGAATGGTGAGGGACACTGAAGAATCCAGAATAAGTCTTGATTTCTGGCTTGGCAAACTTTGATAATGTTCAAATATTTCAGAATCAAGTGTTCTTATGAAAGAAAAAAGAAGGTCCACAAATTTAAGGCATATTGTTGGCTTCATCCTTCTATCCTTAAAAACCTTTAAATACGAGAATGTGAATTCTGTGGCCCATTTCAAAGGAAATGGCAAAACCAAAGGACTTATAAGCATCTCCATAATCTTTGAAACTTTCTGCAAGCTAATCTTATGTTTAAGTAAATAATTACTGATCTTTTTAATCATAAGGTGGAGATATTTCATACAATTATTTATTGTCAGTAGGATGCTTTCTAAACATTGTAATATGGTTTTTATGATTCTTGTAGGTTACTTGGTCATATACACTAAGCAACATAGATCATTTGGAGTGAGACAAAATCCTTGTAAGAGCAACAATTTTTATTTTACAAAGACATATTTCAAAATAACAGGAAGAAAGCTTAAATCTTCTAAAGTAGTTCACTGACCCTTTGAAACATAGTTCACAGACCTCAAATTAGAACCTCTGAGTTCTATCCAGTGCAGATGGATTGTTCAGAAAGAGTTTAAAGATGTAAAGATTAAAGCAGATTGGGGTTCCAGAGAATAAATTGACAAAGTGGGAGGGTGGGAAATAGAGGCCATGCCTTGTTGAGAACAAGTGGCAAGTGGTTTGGGGGACAGAGGGCTGGATGAATAAGGCTTATTTTGGTCACTAACAAAGATGACTGAGTGTGAAGTGGATGATTTGAAGATGATTTGCCACAGAATAAATCCCATCCATTCTCTCATTGATGAGGGAAATTCATGCTTCTCAGAAAGTACTCAGGACTTAGATTGATTGCAGTCCTGAAGGAACCCTAGTTTCTCATGGATGGGAACTTTCATTCTGTGGAAAAAGTCAGTAGGGTTCCATATTGATTTCTTGAGATGTTGGGGCAGCTAAATCATCTAGGAATCACTTCAGAATTGTTTAGAGGAGGAAAAGGAAGTATACTTTCTTCTCACTAATGTGGAAACAAGAAAGATGAATTCTTTAGAAAACTGAACAAATTTCCCTTTCATATCTGCTACCAAAATGCCTTACAGAATTTATGTCTCTGTTGAAAATCTCTGTGTTTCAGGCTCTTGAAAGAGATTGTACCTTGTTTGTGGGAAAAAAATCAAGAACTTTATTTATTACTTTCACACATACCAGCCACAGTGACAGTGAGTTAAGCTGTTTCTACTTTTCTCCCCGTGGTGCCCTGCTCCTTTCCTCCATATACATATGGTTTAACAAGTTCATATTTGCAAATTTGATTAATATATTTTTCTTGCTAGACTTTGGATGACCAGGGAACAATCATCACATTTATTCCATTTCCTTGTGTGCCTAGTGCCTAAACTAGTACTTGGCATGGGTAATTGCACAATAAAATACTTCTTGCTTGATTAAATGCATGCTTAAGGAAATATCTTGCCTTCTTCCTATCTTCCTATACATATTTTTATGAAGAAAACATTTTAATCTGTTTTTAAGACAGAACATTTTCTCACTTGAGGTGGGAATATGACCATGTCTGTAAAGAACAAATTGTACAAGATGGTGAAATAGTGCCTGTATAAATAATTTATGAATTAAAAATATCTTTTGGGTGTTCATTATTCAAGTCAGATATTTGCATTGTCTAATTCTCATTGATATTGAGTTTTCTCTTTGGTGGTATAAATGAACTTCTGTTATTCATTGTTATAAAAGAGAAGAGTGAGGTATCTGCTATGGTTTGAGTGTTCCCCAAAAGGTACATATGAAAATGCTTTATCCCCAGGCTGGTGGTGTTCTGTAGTGCTGTGCACTTTTAGAGACAGGCCTCATGGGAGGTCATTGGGTATTTAGGGCATTGCTTTTGAGAGGGACTGTGAGACCTTGCCTGTCCCCTCTTTCTCTGCTTCCTGCCTCATGGTGTGACCTTCAATATGCGCTCCTGCCACTGCCTTCTACCACCCTCATTAGAGGCCAAATCAGTGGACCGCCCAATCTTGAATTTGAACTTCCAAACTCTGAGCTAAATGACCTTTTCTTTTTATAAGTTAATTGCCTCAGGCATTTCATTGCAGTCATGCAAGGCTAACTAATACAATATCACTCAAACTCAGGCTTTATATGTGACTTTGGGAAAATCATAAGCTGCGAGCCTAAGCCTTGTCAGCTGTAAAATGGGAAAAATCTCACATGGCTATATTTTCTCCACAGAATGTTGTAAAGATAATTGCACATATATTATTTTTATAAAATTATTCAACATATTTATGTGTATATATACATATATACTTACTTCTTTTGTTCTGGCTACATGTATAGTAAATATTTGATAGGAAATGACTACATAAGACTGATAAAAATAATGATGCTACCTATTTATTTGTACTTTAGAATGGCCAAGTATTGGGATAAATATTTCACATTTTCTTAATTCTCACAAAAATGTTAATTGCCTCCAGGCCTTCCTTGGAAATCTTGGTAGAAGCTTTTATGATCACCTAACTCCAGCATTCTGCATTCCATGTGTCCCATGTGGTTGCCACCAAGGTCTGCCACTCTTTGAGCAGTAGTCAAGCCTCCAGAGACCATGATTTCAACATCCCCTGAGTGCCTGCATGGCCCAGCATGGTGAAAAATCTTCCTGGTTCCCCTTGTGCAACCAGTGTGCCTCACTTGTCTTCACTGTCCTATTGGCATTTTTACTTTTTACATCCTTACACCTGAGATGGGCATAGTCTTGCAAATTTCTGAGATGCTCTCAAGCCATATTGCCTATTGTCTCTGGACAAAGTCTTTAGGGTTTCTTCAGTGGCAATCACATTCCCTAGCCACAGTTTTACTCACAGTTTTCTGGCCAAACTACAAATTTTCAAATCTTTTGGCTTTTCTTTTTGCTCTTGATTATCACAATAAACTTAGCTAAAAGCTGGCAGACATACCCATGCCATCCCCTGAAGGCTATACTGGCTTGAAAGTTCCTGCATCAGATTCATTAGTGTCACCTTTAGATTGAGCCATACAGAAAGTCTCAGGATGTGTGCAACTGTAGACAACTTCTTAGCCAGAATGTAACAGGAATGGCTTCTAGTCCAATTTTCAATAGAGTTCTCTTCCTGTTCTGAAACCTTACAAGCCCAGTCTTCACTCTCCACAGTCCTATTGGCATTCTGGTCTTCTGAACTCCCACCAGAATTACCAATTAAGGTCCACTTACAACATTCTAAAGAATTTCCAGCTTGCATTGCTAAACTTTCCAAAATTCCTCCCACAAATTCCAAAATGCTCCAAAAGCTTCTGAATTACATGGTCTGGTCATTCATAGCATGACCCCACTTCTGGGTACCAATTTCTGTTTTAGTCAGCTATGTTGCTGCTGTGACCTGACAAATATAATTTTAGAGGAGGAAATGTTTATTTGGGGGCTCTAGATTTCAGAGGTTTATTTGGGGGCTAGGTCCATACATGGCCAACTCCATTACTTGGGGCCCAACGTGAGGCAGAAGAGTGTGGTGGAGGAAAACAGCTAAGAGCATGGCACCAGGAAGGTGGGGGAGAGTTCTTTCCTCATCACAGACAAAATATAAACCCCATGTGCATGCCTCCTTAACCCACCTCCTCCAGCCATACCTCACCTGCCTATAGTTATCACTTAGTTAACCCTTATCAGAGGATTAATGCACTGATTAGGTTAAATCTTTTATAGCCCAACGATTTCACCTCTAAACTTTCTTGCATTATCTCACACCTGAGCTTTGGGGGGGTACCTTATATCTAAACCATAATACCACCCAACTATATGGTAAATTGACACCCATTAATCTACTGAATCTTTTCTTCTTGTGGTCATTAATGGTCTCTATGATGTCAATGCCAATGGTCAATTCTACCATCATCTCATCCAACCCCTCTGTAGCATATGATATAGACCACACCTTCTTTTATGAAGGACTTCATTCATTTGGTTCTACCACACAACTCCTTTGATTTTTTTGTAGTAGTGTCATCATCTCAGCATCTGAATATTGGAGATCTCCAGAGCTCACACCCTGACCCTCTTTTCTTTTCTATTTTAATGTACTTCTATGGAGCTCTTTCTTAGTCTTTATAGCTTAAATGTACTTTCTACCCTGAAAATGCCAAAATTTTAAGATCTTTTCTTGACCTCCTCACTGAATGCATACTGCTATATCCTATGTTTTGTTCAATATTACCACATGGACATCTAATTAATATCTCTAACTAAATTCTTTATAGTTACTCTCCTTTGAAACTTGTCTTTGTTCAGTCTTTTCCAGTTAAGTAAATGGCACCTCCATTTATCCATTTATCCCAAACTTAGAAATCATTCTTATTTTTCAAAACTCATAAATTATTAGAAGTTATGTTGTACCTAATTTCAAATTCATCATCCTCCATCTCTGTTCAGATGCTTCCTTGTGTTAGCTTTCCATCATTATAATGAATATCTGAGGTTATTGATTTATAAAGATAAAAGATTTCAGTCTATGACCAGTTGTCTCTTTAGCTTTGGGTTAGGTAATCCATCATGGCAGGAACATGTGGTAGAGCAAAACAACTCACCTCAATGGCCAAGAAATTATAAAGGGAGAAGGGAAGGGACCAGAGTTTACTACAAGGATACTATCCTGATGACCTAAAGACCCCCCACTAGTCCTAACCTCTTAAAGTAGCTATCATCTTCCAATAGGAGCATTCTGGAGATCAAACCTTTAGCATACAGGCCCTTGGAGGGCATTTAAGATCCAAATTACAGCACTTCTTCCTCAGAGGCCTTACCAACCCCTACTCTGTGTAATCACTATTGGCTTACCTAGAATTATTTTCTTTAAAACAAATACAGTTATTTAAGACTTTATTTCATTTTAATCTTTTTATTTCCAGGCTGTATAAGCATAGTCCTTACTCCTTAGAGCAATGAGCATGAAACAAAATCATTAAAAATGTTTTTTGGAGATTCCTCTATTGTTAAGTTAATTTTCCATCTTTTATAGGAAAGTTAACTGAGACAGAGTAGTCAGGTCACTTTGTCAAGATCACATAATTTGTAAATGATACAGTTTGGATTCAAAGGCCAATCTGATGGTAAATCTTGCACTTTTTTTTTTTCTTTTTTTTTTTTTAAATTTTAATTTTTATTTTTTTTTCTCAAAAGTTGCATTTAAATACATGTTATCAAACATAACAGAAAAAAAACAAATTTTCAGAAGCTGTACACACTATTCACTGAAAATATTTGTTGAGGCAAATAGAAAAAAAAATTATTACAATCATAATTTTTCTAACTTTGCACAAAATTATAAGCAGATTACATTCTTCATATTAAACATCTTTATATGCA
>PVHX01002484.1:0-75983 GCA_004024805.1 Geosciurus inauris
TTGGTACCGGGGATTGAACTCAGGGGCACTCTACCACTGAGCCACATCCCCAGCCCTATTTTGTATTTTATGTAGAGACAGGGTCTCACTGAGTTGCTTAGCGCCTCGCCATTGCTGAGGCTGGCTTTGAACTCGCAATTCTCCTGTCTCAGCCTCCCTGAGTGCTGGGATTACAGGCTTGAGCCACCGCGCCCGGCTGCTCAGTCTGTTCTTAAAGTGTAGTAATTCATGTCAATTTAGCCAGTTTTGCCATATGTAAATAAAAATGGTCAAACAAGATATTTTGATGAGGAATATTTGAGCAGTCTTCATTTCATGACTCTAATGGAAATTGGAGTCATTAATGAAAGTCCAGCCACAGGCATCTGATCACAGAGTGAAAATGCTTTCGTTTCTGGGACCCATATTTGAGCTGGTCAGCTTAGCAGTGGGCCCAGGAGGCATGACTAGAGGAGGAGGTAGGTGTATAGATAGTTAATAATATGGGCCCGTCTTTAAGTGACTTAGGAGAGGAGAGCCCATTAGTGAGGAATTTGGAGAGACTTTGAAGACAGTAAACACTCTCAATGTTACTGTTCGGGGCCATCTGGCACACTAACGAGCTCTTGGTGCATCAGAACTTTCAACTTCTGACCCTGTGAGCTTGGAACCTGGCCAGTTCCCACCTTGCAGAAAATAAACAGCCTAAAGCCAGTTGCATAACGCTGGACTGCATATTGGGAGGGGTTGCTGTGCCTTTTTAAGTCCTCCAAAGGGGAATGAGAAGAAGGAATCCAACTGGAGAGGAAGAAATCCAACCGGAAAAGAAGAAATCCAACTGGGGAAGACGGAATCCTATGCTTTGAGTGAGAAGAAGGAACCTGATGATGAGAAGAAGGAATCTGACTTGTGAAGAAAGAATCTGAATCTCCCATGTGCTTACCCTGCCCTCGGTGTTGCCCCTTTTACCCGAGGACAGGTGTTGAAGGTGGTGATGCTGCTTTGAGTGGACCTGCAAACCCGCGTTGTGTTACCCGGTGCTGACTGGTGAGGGCTTATCGGGCTGGAGCCGCTCTCTCTTTATCAGGCTGGAGCCGCTCTCTCTTTTCTTCTATATTATTGATTCATTATATACAATACTCAAGACTGCAAAGTATAACTGTTGCTTGCTTATTATTATATTATCTCATATTAAAGCTTATAAAACCCATCCTGTTGTGAGGCTGGTGATTCACTCCACGAATCTGCCGTCGATCTGAGATCCAGACCAAGACAGTAGGCAGCTGCCAGGAGCTCGTCGTTGGCCAGCCACCTGGACCCTTAGAAGAGCAGAACAGTGAGGTGGGATGGAGTGGGCAGACACAGGGGGCAAGACATCTAGCACACTTTGTAAACTGCAAATGGGCTAAAGCCCTAAGGAGAACAAATTGATCAGCTTAAATTTTTTAAGCAATGAAAACCAAAATTAACCCCTCTTATGTGTTAGGTATTAGTTACTAGTGTGGAATTCATCTTGTCAAAGTGAATTCATTGTGCACTATCTTGTCTGAAGCGTTGTTGCCTGCCTTTTTGACTGTGTCAAACACAAGCAGATTGACTGAGTACTGCAGTCGCCTGCGATGAGTCCCCTGGAGAAAAGCCAGGCTTCCTGCAGTCTTGCCATCTCTCCTCTCTGCTCTGGCCCAGCTACAGCATAGTACTTCATTTCCCAGCAGGAAGTCTTGACAGACCAGCTCTGAGATTTTCAGGTGTATCTCAGTTCCCTGTAGCTGAGGAGCTATGGCTTCTCTGCCCTTTCCAATGAGAGATCGCTCTTCTGACTTCTGGTCTCAGCCAGGAGGCTGGTGAGGCTTCAGTACAGATTTCCACTTAGAACAGACTGCTCCTAGGTTTCGCCATGAGAAACATTCATCGAGTTGGAACCTGTTGACTTCATTTTGCCATGAGACAATTCGTTAATTACTAGAATTCTAGCTCCTTTAGTTCAGGGCTGTCTTGTGTCATTATGAGGCATGCTTGTTTTTAACAGCTAACACGTGTAATCACATTTAAAATAAGTGCGCTCCAAGTGCTTTAACAGCATTTTGATATTAGTGCTGTGACCCAGCAGTTGTCTTCTGGTGGTTGAATAATTAATTTGTTTCTAAGAGCTTTTGAGTTTGATGGTCCTAACACAAGGGTTTCCTTGTGGAGGGTCAGCTGGCTTCCAGTGACCCTTCACTGCCATCTGGTACACATTCAAAGTGCTTCTGTCATCTGCTGCTAATTGCCGTCACCTGCACGTTGCAGTCCCTCATAACTGAGACCCTGGGAGCAAGATGCGCCTGCCTTTTGGAGGGGTTCCTAGTGCACCCACACATGCACCCCGGGAGGCAAGTGGTGGCACACAGGGGTCTCAGCAGCAGCGTTTTAGTTCATTTGTATTTTAGTACCTAAGGTATGAAAAATGGAGGCTGTTTTGTGAAGGTGATCAGTTCCCTAAATCTAAGCATTCTGTCTCATGGTCTGTTTTAATGGTTGTGGGGCTTAGTGGCCTATTTAGACTGGCATAGATCATTTCTACCACATTCTGTAGAAGACTTCTTTAATCCTCCTTGCGAAGCTGATGAGCGTTTCTTTAGGGCACTAGCCTATAGCACCAGATTATATTAATGTATTTTACTTGTAATTTAGAGAACAAGAAGAATCTCCTGATTTGAGGTCTAAACTGTCCCCTGTGGCACTGGCACAGCTGATAATCGTGAGCGAGAAAGATGTGTATATCAAATAGTTTACAAAATGAAGCCAGCTGTGTTTCCCTACATACTGTGGCTTCCTGACATGCATCATTAAACCTTATTAGCTACTTCCTTTTACAAAGATTCTTGTAGTCTTGAACATTGCATATTAACATTTTCTGCCCCTCCAACTGGAAATTATTTGCTTTATTGTAGAGTGTCAACTTGCTCTAGTTTCTGATGCGTTCTAATTGGTACTTTAGAGTATAATCATCGTGAGATACCACGCCATGCATTTCTTTATTTGGAAATTAATACAGACCTTTTCACTTTATCTGTCAATCTGAGCAACTTTTCACACAATTCCCAACTCTTGGGATTGCTTACAAGCCATTAAGTATGAAATGGTTCATAAAATGCCTCTGAAGGCATAAAGTAACAGAAAAATTTTAGATGGTTTAAAATAGCGTTACATTTTGCTAAGATACCAGTAATAAAGCTCATTTTGACTAGTTTTAATAATGAAAGAGTGATTAGGCAAGATGAAAAGTTTATTTAACTGTATTACCCTTATCATTTAAATTTTTCAGTAAATCTGTTGAATTCCATTTTCCTTACAAGAGAATGCAAATCATAAAATCCAGAGTATGAAAACTAAGAAACTGATCTAAAGTTAGCTGTTAGACCAAAATAACTTTCCTTCATTTTTTTTTTTTTTGCTATTTTGTGTCTGCCATTCTGGTGTGCTGTCTTAAAAATCAAAATGTTAATGAACCCCACTATTATGCATAATTATAATGCACCAATAAAAAAGAAAAAATCAAAATGTTTACCTCCTTTTAACTTCTGGTTAATAGCTAGTTAAGCTGGTGTGTGGGTGGGACAGAAAACGGGCAGAACCTCGTCTTTGTTCATGGTGACAGTAATTCCGAGGCGCTGCCAGTGCTGGTCAGCACTTTTCACATAGTCACGTGTTTTTAGTACAGTCATGAATAGGTGATATGCACTTCTTTGCCAGGAAACTCAATTAAGTGAAACGTGGGTCATAGTTCTGGCTCCAGAAATGCCGCGGTCAGGAGATGGTTGTCTTAGTGCATGGCTCTGAACCCGGAAGTGCTTCTTGGTGGCTCTCTGCAGTGGTAGGTGCCTTGTGCCTGCACAGTGGCAGGGAGCTGTCAGTGGTCCACACCTCCCACCAGTGGAGGAGGAAGAGATGTGAGCCATTCCCCAGACCTGGGCTTTTCCTTCCTTCTGAGCTTTGTGGTTCAGTGCTGGTCCCAGCAGAGCAGGGTGCAGACTCTCCAGGTGAGAAGTGATGCCAAACTGGACACGACCGGCATCCGGTGGTTAAATAGCGGGGAGTTTTCTGTAATTGTCGTTTTGTTGTTATTCCGAAGATATTACTTAGAATGAGCAACTTCAACTGCTGTTTGAGTACTCAAAGTAGTCCTTACTGAAACTAGACTTCCGCTACCTTGTAAGTGAGTATGTTTAGTAAGTTCCCTTGCACACACCACTAAATACATTATGCTTGTTGGCATGCCAGAGGAGTTTAGACGGTGATGTTTTGAAACTCATTATCAAACGACTTGCTGAATCAGATCAACTTGGCTGTGTCATTGCCTCTTGCAGAGTCTAGAGGTGGGAACTAGAGTTTCAGTTGTAAAATCAGTGACCTTGTCTACTAGTAAAAACGTAACCATTTTCTTTTCTAAATTATGTAAGAAAAATGA
Organism: Geosciurus inauris; assembly: GCA_004024805.1. NCBI lineage: Eukaryota > Metazoa > Chordata > Mammalia > Rodentia > Sciuridae > Geosciurus > Geosciurus inauris. The sequence goes on from PVHX01002484.1 coordinate 4,430, forward strand.
CTGAGCAGGTGAAATCGCTCCCCTTCCCCAATTCTCCACAGCTTCTTCATAAGAACAGCTCTTGCTGCTCCAGGCAGAAGTGACCGGCTGGTGCCTGACTGTTGCCCTCACCCTCTGTGATGGGGTGGCCAGGTTGACTGCTTGGCCTGTGGAAAGGAATGGCCCTGCCTGCTTTTCTTCTGAGTCACAACTTTGCCACCATCTGTGGTCCAGCACTTCCAAAGCCACTCTGGCCCACAGGGGAACATAGCTCCCTTAACCTGGTGGGTGCTGTGTTTTTAGATAGTAAGGATTCAAGATCAGGGTAATGCTATTTGTAAAATATCTTAAAATAAAAATGAAATTACCAAAGTACACTTTAAAAAAATTTTTTTGTAGTTGTAGATGGACAGAATGCCTTTATTTTGTTACGTGGTGCTAAGGATCAAACTCAGTGCCTCCCACGTGCTAGTGCTCTGCCAGGGAGCCACATCCCCAGCCCCTAAATAAACTGTTTAATTGAGACTAAATTGAAAACCAGATATCTGGCCTGAGATTTCACTCACATGAATGATGTTGGATGTTGAGGTTTCTGTTGTCAGAGGTTAGCTTTCGCTATTGAAGTAATTGTTTTAAATCGTTGGTTGGACTTGATAAAAAAAAAAATGTTTAAAATCAATCGCCTCCTTCATTTTTATGACAAAAACAAAGCAGAGTCTTGCTACTATTATGCCTGCTGTGGTCAGTTTGCCAGCTGGGCTTGTAACTGAATCTCCAGGAAGCCTTTGCTAGGCAGTGCTGTGCTGATTCCCTCCTGCAGCTGGATGCCATGTCTTTACCCAGGATTCTTATATGATGGCAGGTTTTTATTCAGGGAACCCTTCCCTTATTATCAGTTCTGTCCTGAATTCTGGGTGACAGAAGGAACATTTAGGGTAACTCTGTTGTCAAAAGTAAATAAATGTATCTAATTTGCTGAGTTGGTTGACTTAGAGGCAGAGCCTTGCTTTCCCAGAGAGCAGGGGGTCAGCATCGGGAGAACAGTGGACTGTGCTCCAACCTGGAGCTCCCTCTGCTGGCAAAGCCATACCACGCCATGCTCCGGCTATTGCCAAGACGGGCTGGGAGGAGCGCAGTGAGATGTTCAAGTGGAACATTATTCACTGCGCTCAAAGTGGAGTGTGGAATGAGAGTGATTGCTGTTAGCTTTTGGTCTTCTGCCCCCAATTTTAACTAAGCTATGTGGACTGCTGTAAAGTCAGATCAGTAGTAATGTACATTAGGGAATGTATGGATTTGTCTTAATATTCACTGCTGGATTTTAATGCCCTTTGTGTATGTGAGTAAAAACTAAATTTTCAAATAGTTTGCAGACTGCTTTGCATGTTTTTACTCATTAATTCTTTGAAGTATGGTTTTGATGTCAAGTTAAAGATTATTTTAAATAATTTATAGTAATTGTTTAAGATAGAAATTTTAGCAATGTTTTAAGCCACATTTGCTGACTTTTGGTATATTGATCATACTGTGATAGAGGTTCTGACATTAGTAAAGGCTTCAGACAGTGATTGGCAAGAGTAGGCTGCCCTGCTTGAACACAAGCTTTGCTAAAGCCATTCTGAGGTGCGTGTGCACATGCATGCTCACGGCTGCTACCCTGCTTTCTCTCATCACTGAGGGTTATTTTAAAAGGTGTCTTGGTGAGCAGGTGTGTGTTGTGGGAGTGCCAGGGCCAGTGTCCAGGAGACAGCGTTTGAGGAGCCTGGCACCAGGAAGCCGTGCACAGCAGCAAGCGTGACTCACCTCACCTGTGCAATGGTGAGCAGCCACAGGCCCTGTGCCTCGTTAGGAGCCAAGTGGCGCCAGCTGTGTGCTCTGGTGTGCAGCGCCTCTTGGAATCCCCTTGTCCCTGATTGTGCTCCTCCTTTGGGTGTGAAAGTGGCTTCACCCCCTTGTTTAGTCTCTGATCCTTGCACAGATTTGTTTGTTTATACTAATAAGAGAATGACCCCATTTTTTTCCTCTGTGCTGGAGATTTGAACCCAGGACCTAGTGCATGCTAGGCAAGTGTTCTATCACTGAGCCAGTCTCACCACCCCCACACTTTTTTTTTTTTTTTTTGTAAAGACAAGGACTTCCCAAGTTGCCCAGCTGGCCTCAAACTTGTAGTTATCCTGACTCAGTGTCCCAAGTAGCTGGGATGACAGGCCTGTGCCACCATGCCTAGCTCCCAATTTCTTTTTAAATGTTAAAGGAAAAACATTCTTGGTGATAGAGTAAGCCAGGGGAAAACCTTAAATTCTGAGGGCAGGATAGTTAAGCAAAACTTGTTGATGGATAAGAATTCAGGTGATTATTTTCTCACAGTAGACTTCACAGTGTCTATTGTGTAAATACAAATTTCAATTTTCAGAAGTAGTGGTAATTGTCATACTCATTACTTCCTTGGGGAGCTTTGAAAGCGCAGGTCACTGGGCCGGCAGACTGTAGCCAGAGGAAACCCTCTCACTCTGCACACCACCAGGGCTACCCAGGCCTCAGTGTGTGCCAGCCCTCACCACCATCGTCTGTGCTTGGCAGTCGCACCCAGAAGCAGCAAGTCAGTGAGGTGGAGGAGAAGCAGATACTGCTGTCTGGCAGTGTCACTTTAAAAAATGAATGTTTGTAATTTAAATTCCATAATGGAAAAAGTTATTGCTGTTAGATTCAGCATACAAGTTTCATTTATTTGAAATACAAAAATAAATATGAAGGCCTGCAAATTATTTTTTTCTTGTTTCTTAGATTGGGCTAAAAGTGGAAAATATAGGGCTGATTTTTTTCAAAAATATTGAAAAACAAAATGCTTAGAAATTTTAGTTAAATTTTAGGTTAAAGTGTAACTCAGTACCAGTGTTCCAGTCACCGTCCAGATTCTGAATGAAGAACTGCTGGTTTGGCAAAAGATAAACAACATTAGCAATTGTGGGTTTTTCCTTTCTTTTCCTTTCCTTTCCAAATATCTTTGGTAAAAGATAAACAACATTAGCAATTGTGGGTTTTTCCTTTAGTAGCTGCTGCCTGTGTAGAGTACTCTTGAGTGCATTAGATTATTTGAGGACTTTTCTCTTTTTAAAATTGTGCTGCTTTCAAATCTAAAGTTTAGGACAGGGTAAAATAATATTTAGTTTTCTGCAAAGGTATAACTTGACTTCTGAAGTTTTGAATTTTATTATTTTACTGTTCAAAAAACTTCTATGTAACGAAGAAGTGCATGTGAGTTGTGAAAGCCTGGTAAGAGCATTTGGAGGTTCAGAGCCTATTAACCCAGGGTAGTGTTACCAACAGTCAGTGGTGTGTGTGTGCACTTCCCTCTGGAGCTCACGTGACAGCACTAGGGCCTAGGAGTTCACAACATAGGACTTCTGTTCCAGTTTGGTGTGCCACATGTGTTTCTCAGAGACTTAGTAGTATGCAGGAGTTTTAACTGAGATAGATGGGAGTGGTTATGTTATGGAGATAAGGTCTAATTCTCATTCGTCCATGTGTTCGTTCAAGGAAAGAAAAAAAAAAAACCTGACCGATCTTTTCTTGATTAAGCAGGAGAACACCGTATTTACCCTTTATTGTTGGTATAAACCATTATTTTAGTGAGAACCATTAGCTATTTAAAACTTGGTACATAAATTAAAGAGGAGCTAAATGGATTTGTGATCGTTGCCATTAGTAGCATTTTAGATTATACAGGCAATTATTGTGTTCATTATCCTAGAACAGCCCCTTTGCAGAGCCATTGTGGTTGTCTTAGACATTATGCACAAATTTTCCCTTGGAGATTAAAATTTCCAGTAGCGTATTTAATTTTGTTATCACAGTTGCTTCAAATGAAACAAATATTATGACAAGTAGAAGGAAATCTGCTTTACTAGTATAGGAAATTACAACAAATGTTAGAAATGACTTCCTCATGTATTAATTTACCTTTTCTTACATAGTCGTAATTACTCTAAGTGATTAATAGTGTATTTTGTGGGTGAAAAGGTTTTTCAGTCATAGCAAAAGGTATCTGGTCTGTGGAGGTGTTAATGAAATTCTTTAAAGAATGCAGGTTAACATCGAAACTAAAGTGACCACTGTCTTCACAGAGTCTGTGACTTTGTGAGTTGACAGGCTTTTTTTTTTAAAGTAGCTTTTAAGAGTCCATATTGTCTTTGAGATGAATCAAAGAAACTTTTAAGGATGTTTCACAGATATTCAGCGTAAAAAGATTAACCACTAATTGGAAGTAGTTTAAAATAAGAGTCAAAATACATCTTTTCTCCTGTTCCATTGGAATTGACCACAAAGTTTAGGGTGTGCAGTACCCTGGCTCAAGTGCGCTTCCAGGCCTGGGGAATTGTCCCGGTTCAGGAGGACAGGAGGCAGCTCCTTGTCCAGAAGTTGTCTTTTACTCTGGGTCATTTGCCCTTCCTTCTTCCAGAGAGGAGGGAGTGAGAGGACAGCATTTAGTTGGCTTCAAAATTGTGATGATCACTAGTTGAGCAGGCTACCACGTCTGTCTTGGTCAATTAGAAAGGTATTAATGCCTTGAATTATCTGCATATCTGTGTGCAGTGGGCTGCTTTTAATGTTTCAGTCCTCTGTGGCATTTTTCAAAGGAAACTTTGTATTCATTTCTGAGTGGTTTTGTCCCAGCTTTTAGCCTTTCACTGCTATGATGCAGGGAAAGTGTGAGGTAGTGGCTATGCGTTTTGCAGGACAGTGATTCTTTATTTTATTACAAAAAAAGACCAACTCTGGAAGGCCAGATTAAATCATTCCTTTCACTTTTTAATGGGATTTGGATGAATAGAGTAAAATATGCACTTTGCATTCATTGATAGCATCTTTAGGTTGAGGTAATTGAGTCTTTTTTCCCTGACTGAATGAATAATGACTTCATCTGATCCTAGTGAGGCCTGAAACTTAGGCTGCCTTTGTCACAGCAGAAAGATCTGAGCTCTGAAACATGCTCTACTTCCCTGGCTTAATTTTTCTTCATTTTAATCTCAAAACCTATTTTTCTCAATAATTCAAGCATAAACTGTACAGTGGTGAAGCAGCGGAAATCGCACGATATTTGTCCTCCTTACGCTGCTTTTAAATGGAGCTGATAAATCAGATGCTGTGCTCTTGAGCAGCCTCGTTCTCAAGGGAAGGCCCGGCTCTGCCCTGCACGGGGAGCAACATGAGGAGGTTTCAGGACCTGGTAAATGTGGTTGGTTTCCAGCTGTTCGCTGTCTAGGGAGGTGGCGGCTGTTACTGCCCTGGTGCACAACCTGGCAGCAGGCAAGAGAGCACCCGTGCCAGAGCTCGAAGGTGCTTCATACGCTACCAAGGGTTAGAGCAGAGTGCATATTTTTGGAGATCCTGCAGTCTTTGAGCAGCTGTTGGAAGGGAGCCTCTATGTTCTGTGCTGTGCTGCGATGCATAGAGGTCTCTGTGGCCCCTGCATCTCACTGACAGGCCAGAAGTGAGATGTTCCTGTAAAATACGCTTAGTTTCTGTTGTCACAGTAGTGACAAGACATGCAGTGACCAGAGGAGACCGTCACCAATGGAAGCTGGCCAGGCTGCTTATACCAAGCCAGTGACCACGCTCCTTCCCTGTCTGAGGGCCTCTGCAGTTGGAATCGCTTGTCTGCACTTTCCTGTGGGGAGGCCGCACAGCCTACTCACCCTGCTGTCCACGGCCTAGAAGTAGAGAAGTTGGCCACCTGGCCACTCAGCCCCAGACAAGGCTGCACCAGGCCATCTTCAGCAGCCACGAGAGCGGCCTTAGGTGCATACTGTGTCACTGTGCTGCAGTTCCCTGGTGGGGCCTTGCTCTCACACCAGGACAGCTGACCATCCAGCGACAAGGGCCCAGAAGACCATGAGAAGCAGAAAGAGGCGGCAGCTGTGGGCTTGGAAAGCCTGTGCCCGCTCCTAGGAGCCGTGGACACTTCGCCCTCTGTCATCCTGTTCCTCCTCTTCACCTCGCTCAACTGTGACCACCCTGCTCTGCGTCTCTGCAGGCCCAGAAGCTGAGTTGTGAGCTTCGTCTCCTGTCTCCTGTTCTTTGGCCAAGAAGAAATTTCCCACGCTGCTTGACCGGGGCTTGGTTTTTTTCATTATTGGCTGTACGGTTCTGAGAGGGAGAAAGGACCCAGTCTGGATGGAAGTTGTAACAAGATTACACTGCAGATGAGCTGGGCCTGTTCCATGCCGGGTTTCCACTGTGAGGGCAGGCAGACACTCGGGAAGGGGTGCCTGGAAGTCCCAGCCCACGCTGCAGACCCTGCTGTGTTCCCTTCAATGTAGGCTTGGGGTCTGTTCTCTAAACAGGTGTCAGTCGTATTGCTGCTGGGTCCCTGTAGACTCCCCATGGGGTCCCCTGTGTTTCAGAAGGGCATGCTGTGCTCCCAGCAGTGATGCTGACCCATCAGCTTCAAGGCATGCTTTAAAACACAAGCCTGGTCAGAGAGCTAAGTTTTCCTTTTTGTAATTCTCATTTATATAACATATTTCTGGTATTCATCTTATTTTTCCTACTAACTGGGCTGTTTCTTGTAAATTAAAAAAATCCCATAATGAACTCTTTTCCTAACCTTAGAGTTTAGCACAAAATGTAGTAGGCATGTGATTGTTTAATCAGTTTTCTCCAGAGCTATATTTAATGGACTTTTTGGCAAAGTTTTGTTTTTCTAACTACAGGTTCTCATGGCCTCATGAGGATTTATGGCAAATATTCACCGAAACCAGATAGAAACGTAAACTAGGAGTTACAGAAAGGCTAACCCCGTACTGTTGGCCAAAGTCACGGGTTTTCAGGAAGCACTAGGGTAACCAGCTTACTAGCTCAGCAACCCTCGGACTTTTAAACTCAGACATCATAGCACCTCGGTTGTTGCCACCTGGGTTTTGGCACCGTGGCATCTGCTGCTGTTGGCGTCTTTCAGTTGCTGTTTTTCACAAGTTGTACCAGATTGAGGAGAAACCCTGGTGACAGAGACGTCCATCCCGCAGGACTCGGCTAACTGTCCTCATCACCACAGGCCAGAGCAGCCCACGCGTCCCTTACACGCTGCTCCTGGGTTTCCTGGTGCTGAGGCTGTGGCCTCACGGCGTGGAGCCTTGTTCCTGGAGTGTCTGTGCGCCTCCAACTACCGTTGCTTTGTAGGGAGTGCCACTTTGCACACCTGGACAGTGAGACTTGAAGACTTTAAGGGAAGCCCCCCAGTCACACAGTCAGTCCTCCTAAAAACTTAATGAAAGCTCACAGTGACGACAGCGTGTGTGCCAGGCGTCCGGGGTCAAACAGCTGTGTGCCACGTGTGCATGGTGTCACTTCCTACCAGAGGCCTGTCAGGAGGGTGCCGCCACACTCCCTGCCCCACGGGTAAGCCCGCTGCGGCTCTGCTGGCCCAGGGCTGCAGCAGAAAGGAGGCCCGCGTTTGGATGCGCTCCCTGCACAGTCCAGGAGCCTCGGGTGTGCACTGCTTCATCTCCCCATCCCCTTCTGCTGTCTTCCTGCAGTGACCCGCGCCCCTCGTGTCCCCCTGCTCCTCACACTGTACTGCACTGTGGTCTTTCAGGTGAAACTGAGCGAGGAGAAGCAGTTTGCAGAGATTGCTAGAGCTCGAGATTGAAGTTACATGCTTCAGAAGAGCCATATTCTCTGTACTTGTAGAGCGAGAGCTGTTTGGGTGGCCCGTTCTGTTTCCAAAAGCGACAGAAAAAATGAACTGCTTCTTACTGACACCAGTTTCCGCACATTTTTTTCAGCTAACAAATGATCTATAGGATGAATTTGAGTGTAGAGTGTCATACAGAGAGAACCTGAAGTATGGAATTGGTGCAAATCAGAAGGTTTTAATCACAAACTAATTACCCTCTGTTGCCTCTTTCCCTATCAGGAGGAGACCCGAAGCCCTTCAGACAGACGGGCACACACACACACACACACACACACACACTCTCTCTCTTTCTCTCTCTCTCTCTCTCTCTCACACACACACACACACACACACACACACACTATTCTGTTCTTGGGGACCCTCAGTCTGAATGAAATCCCTAAATGGGTGTGTGCAGGGATATTTGAGAGTGACAACAGGGACATTAGTCTGATCTGGCACTTGCCAAGGGAAACAGGTCTTGGCTCATAGAGCTGTTGTAGGGCTGGGCACTGAGCAAGCCTTCTGTGTTCTCCTTTGGGCCTGCCATTCTTTGTGTCCTGATTGCAATCAGAAACTCACCTGCCAAGGGGATCTAGCTAAGGGTGGGTCTTGCGTTTTGTCCGCAGATTCCTCCTGAGGATGCTGTGGGGACCAAGACCTGTTTGCAGATACTCTGGCTAAGTCTGTAAGAGGCTTTCAGGAGAAAAGTGATATCAGTGTGCTTCTTCTCTTCATTACTGTACAGACTATAAAAAATTCTTGATTCTTTTTAGGTCACCATGATCATGGCTTCTGATTTACAATGTTAAGACATGTAAGGCTGGCTTGGTCATGTATTAATGTTATGCTGTTTTCTTTCAGATTGGTTTGCTGGACCTCGAGCTCAATCAGCTGACGAAGGCGCTATTTCTGGCTTTGGTTGTTCTTTCTGTTGTTATGGTAACCTTACAGGGATTTGCAGGCCCGTGGTACCGTAATCTTTTCCGGTTTCTTCTTCTTTTCTCCTACATCATTCCCATAAGGTAGGTTTTAAGAGTTTAGAATAAGACAAATGTCTGGTTTCATAGCATGATATTGTTGAGAATTTTCTTTCTTGGTGTGTAAGAAATTATCCAAACAAAGCTAAAGAGCAAGGCACCAGGAACCCTAATGAATCAGAGGAGTACTCCTTCTATATAAATTGTGTCCAGGGGCATAATCAGTTTTGTTGAAATAACCTAGAGATTGACAGTTTCCCTGATGCAGATGTATTGATAGTGAACTCTTCAATCACTGGGAGATGTTTTCATGGAAACATAGGTCTGAGTCTGAGAAAATGATTTCCATTGATTGCAGATAGACTTTTTCCCCCAGTGATCTTGGATCTGTGTAAGTCATGGACATTTTAAAGTCACCTGTCTTTGAAAGAGGACCTGCTCCATCCTTGGAGTTACATGGGTGTTGAGGAAGGCAGTGTCGATGTGTGAACCGTTTTCAAAATATAACCCATATACCCGTAGAGTGTGATGTGGACAGTTAACATCAAATATCTATTTAAAGGTTAGTACTTGTAGACATTTACAAAACCATTTTACATATTTGCAAAAATGATATCATTGAAAAGATATCCTTGATATACATGATGGAAATTATTCATGTGAACAATTGAAACCTAGTGAGCCCTGGATGAAGTGAGAGTCCGGGACAGTCAGCTTTCATAACATGGAATGAAAGAAAGTAGGACAGACTGTGCGCCCAAGGGCAGAGCGCTTGCAAGGGAGACACATTTGTGACCAGGTCTCTGTAAACCTCTTTCTGAGGGCATCCCCTTCCTTCGCTGGCGTCTCACACTGGGGCCGCGCTCCATCAGTGCAGCCCGTGTGCACTGTGCCCTGTTGGCGTGTGCCTGCCTGGAGGCAGTCCAGCTGTTCTCGTTCCTCTCCTTCTACTGCAGCACTGGCCCTGAGGAAGCTCCCATCTGCATGATGCCTCTCCTAGGGGCACAGAGAACCTGGCACGTGTCCACAGCCATCACGACTGTTTGTAGAACCACTGCTCCTCTGGGCCTTCCTCCCTTGCTGAGACCAACCCTGGCCCCTGACCCCTCCAGCTTACAGACCTTACTTAGTGTGCCCTAGCCTGCTTTCTCTGTGCTTCCCCATGTCCCTGTAGTATATCTGTGTCATCTCAGTGCTGTCCCATTCACTCATCCTGCCCTTAGGTCCTTCTTGTCACTCAGTTCACCTGAAGACCCTCTTCAGACAGGCCTTCAGTTCCAACCAGGCAGCACCAGGCACTCGCAGCCACGTCGGCTGTTGCAGTTGTGGATGGGTAATTGGTCTCGCTGAGCTCTGTGAGGGCAGAGGCCAGACGTGGAAGCTTGGCTTTGTCGGGAGCCAGCAGCATGGTTTATAGGAAGGTCTCCTGAAATACTTGTGACTGGACCTTCTCTGCTTTTGGAAACTTAGCATGTTTAGATTGTCATCGTCACAAACACATATTTCATGTCATAAGTGGGCCTTGGGAACTTAATCTCTGTCCCCAGAAGACCCACCGGGTAAGTGGCCATATACAAAGTATAACTACAAAATCACATAACTGCTTTATTCAGCTGTCATGCCAGAGTGTATGTACTGACATACCAGTAGTCCTTGAGGTGGTTCCCAGTTTGAATGCATTTGACTTAAACACGCTTGGCTGGCCTCGGTTCCACGTCCTGCAGTGGCTCATTGCCTTCCACCAACTTCCTGTATCGATGTCACTCTCCACAGACACCTCTTTTCCCTCCATTGCCACATGCACAACCATGACCTCTGCTTTCGCATTCCTTTTCTTATGGGAGAGCGTGGGCTAGACATCAGGTGAAGGAGGAGATGAGAAGACAGACATGTCCTCTACTTTTCTGTTTCTGCCTGCAGAAATGCCTGGCTCTGAGAGGCAGAGCTGCTGTTGCCCCCAGGTGGGTCTGTACCTGTAGCGTGCTGAAGCACCTCAGTTCCTGGGAGTGGATGGGCTGCCTAAGAACCTCTGTCAAAAACATTTTTCTTTTTTTTAAATGAAAAAATATATTCAAAATTCCAAAGTATGTTAGGCCAGGCACTCATTTTTTTTTTTTAATTTTCTTTTAGTTGTAGATGGACATGATACCTTTATTTATTTATTTACTTATTCATTCATTCATTTATTTATTCATTCATTTATTTATTCATTTATTTATTTATTTATTTATGTGGTGCCGAGGATTGAACCCAGTGTGTCACGCATGCTAGGCAAGCGCTCTACCACTGAGCCACAATCCCAGCCCCAGGCACTCATTTTTATCAGAGTTCAACAACACAAAATGTTGTTGCTTCCAGAGCCTTGGGGCATTTTATTGTGTTACTATTTGCATGGGTTTCCTTATTTCCCGTCGTTTGTCAAGTCTAGCTTTATATGTTTTGAAGCTATTGTTATTAGATGTTTATTGGTTTAGAATTGCTCTTTCTGTGAATGAAAATCTCTTACTCCGAGCACATAGCTAGGTATATTTTTTTTTAATTCTATGCCATGGTCTTTAAAATTTTTTTTTTTTTAGTTTTAGATGGACATAATACCTTTATTTTATTTATTTTTATGTGGTTCTAAGGCTTGAACTCAGTACCTCACATGTGCTAGGCAAGCACTCTACCACTGAGCTACGACCCCAGGCCCCCATACCATGGTCCTCATTGGACAATTATTTTGATTATTTATTTGCATTTATATGATCTTATTTTTAATTTCTATTTATCCGGCTTCTATATTTATTTTTCTGTTCTTTCTTGTACCCCTTTGAGGTGGTTTTTTTTTCCCCCAATTTTTTCTTTTTATGAACTTGGAAGTAATGCCGTATCTCTGTTCTGGTATTTCCCTGGACACTTTGCCCTGTGTGTGCAGTGAGGTTGCAGGCTGCTTTCATCTGTACTGTGCTCACACACGGTCCCTCCCTGCCTGCTGGCGTACTTTCCCTGGGCAGCATTCTGCTTGGCTTGGCCTCTGATCTGCTGGTACTCAAGGCTAGCAGCACACCTCTGAGCTCCTGGCTTCTCGACAGTAGCTCAGCAGTGAAGCTGCTTACAGTGAGTTGCCTGCACATCTGTGATGATCTTCCAGAGAGGAGAGGAAGGTCTTTAAGCAGCACAATGTCACTTACAGAAGAGCATCGTTGGTGATGATGTTTGGAGTAAGAAATGGGAAATATGACTCTCACCACTACTGTCCAGTCTTGCTGCATTGCTTACACAGGGGCCGGCAGGAAGCAGTGCAGCGCTTCGTATGAGAGCTGTAGTCAGTGCACGGTCAGCAGCAGTGTGGACACAGGGTGAAGGCACCAACAGGCCCGTGCCGCTCTTGTCTCCCAGCAGGCGGCATTGGCTACAGGCACAGAAGCAGTCCAAGTGCTCCTGTGGTGGTGGATGCTGTTTCAAGCTAAAACAGCAGAGGGCAGCCTCTGTGGCGTGGTAATTACCAGCTGCAGCCTAAATGCTGACAGCCGCCCAGAGAGACAGGATAAGGGCCAGCAGGGACCAGAGCTCCACGGTGACAGCATCTGCTCCGCAGTGCCCAGCGCTGCACCAGCTCCCTGCCCTCTGCTCCCACCTTTGTCCAGAGCGTCCTCTCTCCTATCTGTTTTTGGGAATTCCCAGACTTTTCTTACTTCTTTCATTAGTGTTGTTTTTCTTCACGTGAGCCGGTGCTTTCATTTCTGGAATGTTCTGTGACATCAGGGTTCTGCTTCACAATGCGAGGAGTTTGGGGAACATTTTCCCTCTTACATCTAGGCTATTTTCATTGTAGATTTTTAAGGAAATATTTTACTTCTATACACTATCTCCAGTCACTTCTTTTTTTAGTGAAATAACAATATAAAAGAACTCGACTTTCTGGCCCTGTATCCAAAACAGGTGAAATGAATTAGTTACAAAAGTCAGTGTGTCTTATAAACATTTTAAAACTTAAACTGATTTCTGTTATTTTCATATTTGAACAATTATATACATTTCTAGTAAAAAATAGAAAATAAGTATTATCTATAATCTTACTATCTCTAGATAAATTATGTAAAACCTTTTAGGTATTCTTATAGACTTAAGAATACACATGAATACATGAATACACACATGTAAACATATGTATATCAAATCTTCCAGCACACACCCTTTGTTTAATCTAGGTGTCTATTTTTAATATTTGCTTATAAAACAAGGAAGACAGCAGGCTTTCAGTAAGTCTGTCTTGGATAGTGTTTCAGTGAACAGTTTCCTGTGGAGCACACTGGGCCGAGAGCAAGGTGGCTTAGGAGGCAGAACCCTCACGTCTCCTGGGTGCAGCCCCTCACCTCGTTTCCACAGTCCCGTAGCACGGTGACTCAGACAGGGCAGCAGGTAGGGGATGCCAGCGTCGGAAGAACGGGACCCTGGTTAGGGAATTAGGGTTGCATTGGATTTAAATTTTATTAAAGAAAGTTTTTTTTTTCGTGGGGGAGGGGGGAGGCCTAGTCTTCATAAAACATGGATAATAATACATTTTAGTGTTTGTTAATGTGTTTTGGGATTTAATAAAGGATAAGATTTTTTAATGTATATATTATTTTGTTTTGCAAAGAACACAAACCTGAAAAATAAAGTGCTTTTTTTTTCTATTTTCCCATCACTCTTGAATGGCTTTTCAAATTTCAAAAGCTGAGCTATTTTATAAAAATCCCTCTGTGTGGGATAAAATAATTATGAGTTACTTAAGATAGTAGATATTGTTTTCTAAAGGAAACTCGAGATGTAGCTTTTCTTTGCAGCTCTAGGTGGAGGGATGTCCCCTGGAGCTACGCACTCCTGTAGCCAGCACCTCGAAGTCCCCACAGGGCTGCGACTTGCAGTTACTTCTCTCTGTGCTTTGAGGTGCTCTGTGACCTTTTAGCTGTTTTACCAGCAGTGGGCCCAAGAGATTTGTACTCCCACATGAGACCTCTGGGGGCAAAAGAGAGCCATAAATAGATAGATAAATAGATAAATAAATAGTTTGACAAAGTGAATTCACATCCCTGTTGAGAAACACCTAAGACCTCTCGTAGAGGCAGTGACTGTGCTTCAAGTACCAGAGTTGGAGGGCTGTGAATGTCCATCAGAAACAGGTTTTCCTCTCACTTCGTAGCCAGGCAGCCACCAGCCTACAGTGCGGTGCCCCAGGTGCACGGCTGCAGGGTGCTGGGGTGCTGCTCCAAGCCCTGTTGCTTCAGAAGAGGTCGCGTCGGGTAGCTGGCGCAGCCCTTGCTCCCAAGGTTGGGGTGCATGGAAGGAAGTCCTTAGCAGCTTCATCAAGTTATTCTCAGTGCGGGTGCCCTTTGCAAGACATTTGTGGGTTTTGCTAATGTACTCAGTATCTTTTCTACTTCACTTTCCAGGTAGAAGACTGCTTAGTGAAAGGGGAGTATGCAGCTTCCTCTGACCTGGGTATGATGTTCAGGTGTTGATTTAGGGGGTAAAATTTGCAGATTACAAGTATCAGGAGAGTCCATGATTGGAAAGTGCACTGGAGAGAAGGCCCAAGTGTGGCCAGACTACATTCGCTAATGAGATAAGTTAGGTCCATGAATCAAGGCTGCAACTCAGCCACCTCAGCAGAGACAGGAATACAGAGGAGATTAGCTGTGTGGCCCTCTGTGACATTCACAGGAGACCCTGCAGAGTGGTTGAGAATGTTGTATGACTGAAGGGAACAGATACAGGGTGAGACAAGAAGCCTGTCAGACTTCCCAAATTCTACAGGCAGGCGAAAGGCCGAGAGAGCTACCTGGTTGCACTCAGGTGCTCCATTCAAGAAGAGGAAGGGTGCCTTCTAGGCAGAGGTGGCATTCTCCAGTGCAGAGGGCCCGCAAGCCATGGCCCCAGAGGCCAGAGGACCATTCTCAGCTCTCACTACCTTATGAAATTTGCCCCACTGGATTTCAGACTTGCTTGGGACTGTTGCCTGTCCTGCCATTGTGCTTTGGAGACAGATAACTTGTTTTCTACGTCCACAAGCTCACAAGCAGAGAGGAATTTTTTTAAAAAATTTCATTGTTTTTGTTTTCTAATACTTTATTTATTTATTATTTTTATGTGGTGATGAGAATCGAACCCAGTGCCTCAGCTATGCTAGGCGAGCGCTCTACTGCTGAGCCACAACCCCAGCCCCAGCAGAGAGGAATTTTGCCCAAGATGGACTACGCCCAGAGTCCACCCATACTTGGTGTAGATAGTGTGGGTCATGAGACTCCAGACTTCTGAGCTGGTGCTTTTTAGATGAGATTTTGGATTCAGTGTTGAGGCTGCAAAGGGCTCTGATGTATTCTGCACATGAGACAGCCTGAATTTGGGGAAGCTGGAGGGCAGAATGTGACGGGTTCGGTGATGGCCCCTAAAACACATGCCCACCTTGAAATCTGTGGGTGTGATCTCTCTTGAGGAGGGCTCCTTTTATATCTATAAACCTATTATTGTAGCATGATTTATATTATCTATTTTTATGTTCTGAAAACACGTTTTGACATGTTTATGCTCATTATTTGTCCCATTTCTTTCTGTATTTTCTGAAGTAAGTTTTTGTGACAGCTCCTGTGTAAACTTTTAAAGCAGATCTCTAAGCCCCACATAAGACTCGCCTGTGCCTCTCATTTTACAAAATATTGTTGTTTCATTATTCGTGTTTTGTGTTTTATAATTGACTCTCAGTTCTTCACATATTATTTGCCAAAAGTTATACTAAATGCAGATTTTAGAGTAACGTAAAAATTTAGTTGGAGCATGAAAGAGACTTAGAAGTCAGTATGCGGTGGTTGAAACGCAGGAGTGCTTTTGTTTTGTGAAGACATGCTGTCATTTCACATTTACTTCCTAAAATGTTTCCCAGAAGATATCCCAGCATTTGTATTGTGAAACATAGCAGAGATACTAAAAAGCATAAATGCATAAAACAGAAAATATAAGTAAATACACATTTTTATAAAATAAATACCCATGACCCAGGATCAAGATAGAGAATGCGAGAATGCGCCCCAAAAGCCTTCTGTCTCTTCTTGGTCACAGTTCTTTCCATTTCCTTGGAAATAATCACTATTCTGGATTTTTAAAAAGTTACAATTAACAAAAATTTTGTTCTTCATATATCTATAAAGTTCTTTTTCTTGTGGTCTGCTTCAACAGCCTTTTTGGCATAGTTTCCTTTATAAAATGTGTGTTTTTAAAATGGTTTTAATGGATCATGACTGTTTCTGAGGTGCAGGGTGATGCTTTGGTATGTGTCCCTGGTGGTATGCTGCTCCTAGGATTAACTTTTCCCCGCTTTTCTTGAGCTTTGCCACCTGCAATTGCATACATAAACATAATTTAGCTTTTCCTGTTTTGCCTGTCTATATTACTGAGATCCTACTGGGTGTTTGGTTTTAAGTCTGTGTCCTTCACATGAGTCCATAGCCAGAGGCCTCTGTGTTGCCCGCATTCCTTGTCGGTCAGTGCGCCGTTGTCTGTCAACGTACTGTGGTGTCTGCACTCTTCGGTGGTGGACCCCAGGTGGTTCCAGGTTTTTTTGCTGTTGGAAGCAGTGCTGCTGCTGACACTTGTGGCCATGCCTTCTCCTGCTGGGCGCTCTCTAGACTGAGGATCTAGGATGGGAGCACTGGGCTGTGGCATCTGCCTGATTTGCTAGACGATGGGAGACTGTTTTGTAAAGTGGTCATGCCAGTTTAGCTTTCTAGCGTCACTGCAGAGAACGGTCCCCATCCTTAGGAGCACTTCATAAGAATTGGTTTCTCGTTGCAGTTTTAGTGATCCTTTGCTAGACTGATAGTAAGGATGAGTAACGTGCTAATGTATGCTGGCTGTTGGATTCCTTCTGCTAACTTTGTAGATCTTTGTCTGACCTTCTGGGCAGTCTTAGATGCTCACAGATTCTGGATGCTTCTTCCTTGGCAGTTACGTTTTGCTGGCCTCTTTCTCAATTTGTGGCTCGACTTTGTTCACTCAGTGGTAAAATTTTGGAAACAAAATACTGGTTGACTTTACCTGGTAGAGTTCATAATAAATCCTTCTGTTGTATTAGCACTCTGTACACTGCTTAAGAGATCTTCCTCCTCCTCCTCCTCCTCCTCCTCCTCCTCCTCCTCCTCCAGGAGATGACTTGCCCTTCTCCATATCTTCCAGAAGCTGAGTAGTCTTCCTTTGGTTGCTTCCGGTGTTTTTATAGGAACCCTTTAATATATTAAGGAAAAATGTTTGTATTCCTGTTTTGCTAAAAGTTATTTTCAAATCATGAATATTTGCA
The DNA here is from genome assembly GCA_004024805.1 of Geosciurus inauris. Classification (NCBI taxonomy): domain Eukaryota; kingdom Metazoa; phylum Chordata; class Mammalia; order Rodentia; family Sciuridae; genus Geosciurus; species Geosciurus inauris. Next base: position 21,378 of record PVHX01002484.1, read on the forward strand.
AATATTTTTTCTAAATGTGTTGATGACTTTTCATGTTTAAACTTTTCATTTTTCATGTCAATGTATTAACCTGGTAAATCATATCAATTGCCTTCCTAATGCCATACCAGGGGAGGCCCAACATGATCATGGTATACTACTTGTTTTAGTCAGCGTTTTTGCTGTTGTGGCCGAAAGACCTAACAAGAACAGTGTAGAGAAGGAAAAGTTTATTTGGCTCACAGTTTCAGAGGTTCAGTTCATAGGATGGTGGAGGAGAGCAGCTCAGGATGTGGCACCAGGAAGCAGAGCGAGCTCCGCTCACCAAGGACAAAATAGAAACCCCAGAGGCACACCCCCAGTGACCTGTCTCCTCCAGCCACATCTCACCTGACGATAGTTACCTCCTACTAACTACCACCAGTGATTAATGCACTGATCATTTCATCTCTGAACTTTCCTACGTGTCTCACATGTGAGCTTTTGGGGGCACCTCACATCTAAACCCTAATACCACCCATTTGTGTATCATCAGATTCCTTGTGCCTGTATTTTCTGTGACAGTTTTCTGTTGGTTCATGTGCATGAAATCAACTTGTGATTTGCCTTCCCGTGCCCTTTTGGAGGTGAGTATCAAGAAATATTGGGGATCTTGTCTCATTTTGTCTTCTCTAAATTTTTTTTCAATTAAAATTTTTTAGTCTTTTGAACATTTACTCATCAGGAAGACATGTGAGCCTGAACTTACCACTGTGGAAAGATAATAACAAATTTTGTTTCTTTGATTTGTTATAGGGCTGCTCAAGTTTTTGTTTGTTTGTTTTGGTTTTTGTTTTAGTGGATCAATTTTGCAAAGTTACAGTTTTCAAGAAATAAGTCTACAATACCTAAATTTTCAGAAGATTTCATAAGTTTGTTGGTGTTTTCCTGTTACCTCTTATATAAATGTAGTGTTGATCTTTTTCATCTTGTTACTATTATTTCTGCCCTGATTTTGATCAGTCTTCCAATAAGTTTGCTAACTTTCATAGGCTTTTAGAAATACCCACTCTTGTTTTTACTGATTTTTCCTACCATATACTATTTTGTTTCATTAATGTTACCTTACTCTATTTTTTTCTTCTTATTTTTGTAGGTTTGATTGTATCTTTTCTTACCTCTTAAGTAGATGCTTAATTTATTAGTTTTCAGCTTTTTTCCTTCTTTTCAAATACATATATATTTGACGGTATAAATTTCCCTCTCAGTACTAATTTGGTTGCATCCCCAAAAGTTTTCGTGTGCAGTCTTTTTAATCTTATCAGGTTCAGAATTTTTAAATTTTCACTTTGATTTTTTTTTTCTTTCACTCATGGTTATTGCAAAGTTATTTCTTGGTTTAAAAGCATAGTTGAAGTTTCTTTGTTCATTTTTAGCTTATTTGCATTTTTCTCAGAAACGATAGCTTTTTACTTACAGTGAGGAAGCCTGTGAGGGCAGCTGTGAGGCTCAGTGTGTGTTGAGGAGCAACTTCAGTTCTGGCCTGGGGGCCAGAGTCTCACTCTCTCTACCTGTATTGGTTTTCCTCTGCCTTTTCTAGCAGTTGCTGAGACTGGGGTTAAAGTCTCCATCAATATTATAGTTGTGTCTTCTTGTTCTTGGAATTCTGTTCATTCTTGATACTATATATTTTGTTGCTTTGGGTTTTGGATGCATACAAACTTCAGTGCTATCTGTTCCTGGTGAATTGAGCATCTTCTCATCACAGAGTGACTTCCTTTGTCTCTACTAAAGCTGTTTGCATTAAATTCTGCTTTGTTTTGTGTTAATGTGGCAATTATGCCAGCTGTCTTTAATTTACTTGGCATAGCCTCTTCCATCTTTTTACTTTCAATTTCTCTGTATATTTATTTTTATGTTTCTCTTATAATTAGCAAAAAGTTTAATTTTTACCTACCATGATAATTTTTGACTAGAGTACTTAGTGCCTGCACAGTCATCACAATATTGTCATGTTTGTAGTTTAAATCTGTTCTATTTTGTACCTTCAACCTTACTTCCCTAGTCATTATTTTTGTCCTTTCTTGCCATTATATTTAATTTTTAAAAATAATTCCACTTTTTCCATTAGTACTTTGGAAGTTATATAAGCAATTTCTTCTTTTGGTAGTTGCCATAGAAATTAAATACGTCACACCATCAAACCCACAGTTACTCGCCTCTTTTACATGTGACTTTATGGTTGTTCAGCTGCGCTCCCCCTTCTGCACTTATGCCATGTTTGTTTTCTTAATTCTGCAATTCCAAAGATACTGTGTATACACTCCTTATCAATCTGGGTCATCTATGTTTTTATTTCTTCCTGCATCTCAGACCTCCTATGTGGAGTACTTTCCTTCTGTCAGAAAGGTATGCTTTTTGTATTTTGTTTAGTGCTGGCTTCTGTTAGAAACTAGTTTTGCTTGGCCTTCCCTCTTGAAAAATTACTTGACTGGTCATAGAATTCAAGCTTGTCATTTTGTTTTGCTTTCTTTTGTCCTTCATCCTTGCCACGAAGTAGGTGTCTTTTAAATCTTTACTCCTGTGTGCTTACCTTTCCCTTGCAGCTGCCTTTAGAGCTTGTCTATACTCTCAGTGCTCTACAGTGAACTACAGTGTGTCTAGGTGTGACTTTTTTTCCTTTTATGTTATGCTTGGGATTCATTGGACTTCTTGAATCTGCACGTAGATTTCTTTTATTCATTCTGGAAAATTCTCAGTCATCATCTCTTTAGATATTGCTCTTGTACAGTTCTCTCCCCTGTTTAGGGACATCAGCTTGGTGTTTGTCAGATATCCCCACCCTGTCCTGTGTTCTCCTGTTCTTACTTTTGTATTTACTACTTTTTTTGCTTCCACGCTTCATTCCATATCGTGCACACTGGCCTGTCTTCCGACTCACTAAGTTCATTTTTGATGATGTCTAATTAGCTTTTAAGCTAATTATCACTTCATAACTCCTATTATTATTATTATTATTAGTTCTAACAATTCTGTTTGGTTTCTTTATTGCAGGAATGTAGTTGCCTATTCTGTGCAGATATTTTTCTAATTTTTCTTATGCATCCAAATGTCTCATGGTCTGAACCTGCTGCTTTTGTAATGTGTGATAGCTTCGTCAGTCTTTCTCTTGAATTTTACTGTTCTGGCTCTTGCTCATGGTGTCTTCCTTCGTTATATGCCATGTGGTAATTTTCATGTTTGTTGTGATAGTAGGCACTTTTCTTGAAATGCTAATTATAATAATGAGGATACATTCTCTAAGACGTACAGACTTGCCTCTGCCATGTTCTTGGTGATGGCCTCTGGCTTGGAGTATCTTCATTCAGGTTGAAGATGCAGTCACAGAATTACTTAGGAGAAGTGAACCTGACTGAACCCCCACGTGGAGTTCCTTGTCTTCTAATTTTCCTGTAGTTTGAGGGTACAGCCCTTCCTGGCCCCAGCTTGTTATGAGAAGGGAGCATTCTTGTTGACCTCATCTTCTTATGAGTCTGGGCTTTCACTTCTATTCCCTTGCCTAGAGAGACCACTGATTTAAAAAAAAAAAAAAGTTCCAATTTATGAAGATTTACATGTGATCCTGGGACATGGGAGATTATATGATAACATTTTTCTGGGTTCCTGATTTTCCTTTGGATTTAGCCTGGATATTCAATACTATTAAGTTCTTTATTTCTTTAAGAATTAAAAAAAAAAAGAGTTAGCCAGAGGCCATGACCCAGCAACTCAGAAAGCTGAAGCAGGAGGATCACAAGTTCTTGGAAGACCCAATCTCAAAATAAAAATAAAAGTAGAAATAAAAAAGAAATAAAGGAAGAGGTTGGGGATGGAGCTCAGTAGGACAGCACCCCTGATTGAATCCCCAGTACAAAAAGTAAAAATAAATATGTGATAAATAAATATACACAGTATTCTTTATTATTACCTAGATGCATTGGTTCACATAAATAACCTATTATTCCCCAAGATGACAGATTTTTCTTGAAATTTTTATATAAAGTTATACAAATTTGAATTAAAAATTTTTAATAACTTTCACAACAGTACTTTCCAAGGCTACAATTTTAAGGTCTTCAAATATGATAATTTTATCTTTGAGAATGCAACAAGCTTTGTTTTAAAGTTGAAGTACAACTAGAGCATAGAAAACTTGGGAAATTCAGCCGGGCATGGTGGCGCACGCCTGTAATCCCAGCACTTAGGGAGGCTGAGACAGGAGAATCGTGAGTTCAAAGCCAGCCTCAGCAACGGTGAGGCGCTAAGCACCTCAGTGAGACCCTGTCTCTACATAAAACACAAAAGGGTGCTGGAGATGTGGCTCAGTGGTCAAAAAAAAGAAAAAGAAAATTTAGGAAATTCAAGCTTTTAAAAGTCTGATAAACCAAGAGTGATTCGTGTATACGATAAGCACTGTGTCCGTCAACAAGAAGGCATGGACTGTGGGAACAGCAAACCTTGAGTGTTTTTTTGTCCATGGCTGCTGCTGTGACAAGGTACAGGAAAAGGGGCGATTCCTACAGAACAGCGCTCGCATCTCGTACTGCTGCAGGCTGGAAAGGACAGGGCCAGGGCACCAGCTGACCAGTGTCTGTTGAGGGCTGCTTTCCACTACCAAAATGGCACATCCTGCTGCATCCTCTGGAGGACAACTGTGTTTGCACATGTTAGAATGAAGGAGAGCAGAGAGGGCATTAGTTATCCAGTCCTGTGAGGAGGGCTCCGTCCCCGGGGCCTCTTAATACCATTGCACTGGGGACCAAGATCCAATATGAAATTTTGAGAGGGCACAAAATGTTCAGACCACAGCACTTGTTATGCTGTGGGTGAAACAGTCTCTAAAGGTCATATGCTGCATGATTACTTCATGTCATGTTCTTGAATTTACCAGGTTGTAATGGTGGCTCAGGTCCTGGGAAGCAGATTTGGGATCCCGGCAGGCAGAAGTTGTGAAGTCCAGTTGGGATAGTAGACATGCTTTATTTGGAGGTGGCAGCATCCTTAGCCCCCAGCTTCAGCCCCCTGAGTCTTTCCACAGGCCTTTTTTATGTGCAGGCCAGACAAAGAAGGCACACTATCAACAGGTTACATCCGTGGCACTTGCGCACAAGCAAAATCAGGGTATTCATGACCTTGGCTGCATGCTAGAAACATAGTCCTCTGGAAGCCTAGGCAAAGGAGCCTACCTGTGCCATTGTGGGCCTGCCCTACAGGTGGGGAGCCAGTCAGTCGTTTCCCAGGACAGGTGCTGAAAGGGCATGGCTGCTGAGGGATCACACAGAGTGCTTCCTCAAGCTGGTGGACCGATGTCCACAGCAGTTCCGTGGATCTGTATGCAGGGTGCTAAAACTGATGATGCGAGCAGTGATGTCTGGGCTTGGTTGTGGTGCTTAGCTCCCCTGCTTTGGTTTTGCACTGTGGTTACACACACAGTAGCATAATTAGAGACCTGTTCTCAAGAAAGACAATCACAGGTGCTCTCTGTCCTGTTCCTGCAGCTTCTCCTGAGTTGTAAGCAATTTTAAAATAAGAAGTCATAATAATATAGACACCCCCAGCCTTGGTCCAGGAGAGTTTGTGCCTAGCCTAGAGGCTGGCGTCTAGGGACCTAGAGTCAGAGTTAAGAGTTATCTTCTTGCATGGGTAACTTCCGTGTGGCCCAGGGCAGGACTCTTCACCACCTACTTTGAGTTTTCTCATCTGTTTCTTGATGTGATGAAGTCCTTCAGTGGTACCCCTCATCAAAATTTTCACTTTCTGCAGCTCCAGTTACCCATGATCGACAATGGCCTGAACATATTAAATGGTACACTGAGGTATTCAGAGAGAGAGCACATTCACATAACTGTCATCACAGCATATTGTTAATAATTGTTGTACTTTATTGGTGGTCACTGTTGTGAATCTCTCACTGTGCTAATTTATGTGCTTTGTTGTTGGTGTGTACGTAGGAAGAACGTAGCATGCGGTCATGGCACTAGTTGGAGTTTCAGGTACCTACCCGGGGTCTCGGGGTGCTCGTTCAGGGCAGTGGATACAAGCCCGTTGGAGCTCACTGCCCTCCAGGCCTCTCCCTGCCTTCATCAGTCACCTGACGCACAACAGTATTACAGGCACGCGCGTGATCGAGGCATCCGACACGCCTGAGCTCTGAGCTTTGCTGGCCACCAGCTCCCAAACACCTGTCTGACATGCCCTGCCCTCCCCACACAGCTCAGGGGCCACCTTTCCTGTAATCTTTTCATACTGTTGAGACCTGCGGCTACTTCCAGCCCATGAGTGTGGCCCTCAGTTCCCACTTTTGTGCATCATTCCTGGCCCTCAGCTTGACCTCTTAGCGTCTGGCAGTTGACAGAGGCCTTGCTCAGGTCCCGGCGATCATGGAACTGGTACACGTCATAATTAGGGGTCAACATGAGTCATACCGAACATGAAGAGTGTAGCAGCCACCTGTGTCACTTCCTTCCCAGGACACAGAAGGCTGCAGTGGAGCTGGCAGGAGGTCATGATCACTTGGATGTTGGAAGGAGAGGACAGCGGAGCCTGGTATTGCTCAAGCTCTGGCTGGAGATGGGCTGGTCATGGTGCGCATTGGTGGGGAAGCTCTCCTCCTCCCCGAGAGGAGGATTCACCTGTTTTCATTCTGTTTGACCCGGAGAGGGAGGAGGGCGTGTTAACCTCGGTGTGGCGTTCACAGGTCAGCCAGCCGGTAGGCGCCTGAGCACATCTGTTGCAAGGCCAGGAGGCGACCTAAACTAGGCCTCAAGGTTCAAGCTGTCTTGCTGTGGTTGCACTGGGTGACCAACCTGGTGAAAATGCTTTGGGGCCATCTGCTGCTGTTCATGGGTGTATCACCAGAAGCTTAAAGCCATCACAGAACGAAAGCTTTGGGGAACATTTCAGATTAAATGGCATCTATGTCCTCTTGGCCTTAATGATTTACAGGAAGAATTTTGATTACACTTGGTAAAAGTTCTAACTGATATGGTTTCTCTCAGAATCTGCATGTGAATTATTTCAGATGGATTCTTTCCTGAGGAGGTGGCTGTGGGGCTGGGCTCACCTGGAGGTGAGGAGTGCTGAGCTTAAATGCAGGAAGCATTGCTGGGCTGGGGGCCAGTGTGCAGGCTGGGAATGCGCACTGCAGGTGTGTCGAGTCCAGGTGGCCTCCTCAGGCGTTTTTGTCACAGTAGGATGAACCTGTTTGGGGAACAAGAGTCGTTTTTAAGGCGTTTCTGCATTCTAAAATCGACTTCATATATTCCAACTGTAGCCAAAACCCAGATTCATGCACGTGGCTGTTCAGAACATCCCTGAACATAACTATTTGTTTAGGGTAATTCATTTCATTTTTCTCATTAGAAAGCATTAAATGTCATAATTGCCTCCTAGTCCAGTTAGCCATCTTTAATTACAAATAATTTTCACTTACCTGGAGCAGGTCTGTTGGTAACGGTTCCATGGTTGCTGCACCAGCAAGGGGATGAACCTGAGCTGTGTTTGGTGTCTATTACCATGTGACCCAGTTCTGCAGTCCTTACACAGTAATGTGTATGTTTTGGGGGTTACAGAACATATCACAGTTTGGCACTTTACAATTGGAGAGAAGTCTAGGATTTGAAATTCTATGAAATTAAGGGCATTGCTAAAATGTAAATGCAGTAAGTTATGAATCACTTTGCCAGCTTAGTTGGAGCATCTTAGAGATTTTTAATGTTAAAAAGCAAATTACTCTATTAGCATTTAATCAATACACAACATGGGTCACAGTACATATGAATTTTTGACTCCCTGTGTAGGATTATTGTCTTAGTTGGGGAAAGAAATTTCACTCAGCTTGTCACTGGTAAATTGTAGGCTCGGGTGCAGTCATTCTTCTTCCTCTCCTTCTCTCCCTCCCCCCTCCCCAGTGTGTGTGTGTGTGTGTGTGTGTGTGTGTGTATAAGAGAGGGAGAGAGAGAGAGAGAGAGAGATGCTGGGCATTGAACCCAGGGCCTTGTGCATGCAAGGCAAGCACTTTACCAACTGAGCTATATATCTCCAGCCTGCAGTCATTTTCTTATATTTTATCCCTCTAAAGATATTCTTTCTCCTCTTTTCTAGTAAAAGCTACTGCTTTGTATGGTCTCTGAAGGGTATTTGTATTCAACCCCAAATGTCCCAGTGGTGATTATGTGTAATATGATATTCCACGAAATAATAAATTCCTACAACTCTTTAACAGAAATTGTTTTATTAAACCATAAGTTGTTCATGAAGAGGAACCTTGAAGCTGTTTCCTTGGTTTCCAGCAGCCTGAGCTAGTGGCAGACTGTAAGCTCTTCAGAAGTGCTTGTCCAGCCAAAGACAGGAATCCATTGCATTACAGTAGCCACGGCAGCTGGCATTTGCCAAAATAATTTGACCAGAATCTAAAAGAGCAGAACAAACTTTAGCTTTCCAAAGTGCAGATCTCTGAGCCAAAGAAACAGAGCTAGGGAAAGTGTCACAGGTGCTGGGCTCCCTGGCCACCCCTTCCTGCACTGTGTCCCCTCACTGGCAGCCTTGCTGCCTCTTTCCTTCCTGGTGGGCAGGTGTGTGTGGTAGCCAGTGGCCCATGGCCTTCACTTTATTTTACTGTCATAGAACTTCTCCAAAGCCCAAATGAAAGCAGCATCCAGGGAAAACGGTTTTTCTTTTTCCTTCTTCGAATCTCCCCCTTGTCCTAAGCTGTGCTGAACAGTCTTGTGGCCTGGCCTCACAGCCCTTGACAGCAATGTCCTCATGTGTTTTGAGCCTTTCCTGTATGGAGTCATCCACTGGACACTGGCTGTGTGGACATGCATCGGTTCATCACAGCTGATCAAAAGTGGTTTTGTGTGGCCCATGCAAGATGGGAGACCTCAAGGCACAGAGATTTAGGTAGCACGCATGTGAGTGGCTCTGAGCTGCTGACTGGATGCCACTGGTCCTTCCTGGAAAGTCACTTTGAGTCACCTTGCTCAGTGATTGCTATCTTTCATTAGTTTGTTTTGCTGTTCTAACAGGATTGTGAGTAGCCAAGGATATTGAGGGGCTGGTTTGAAAGGAGTGTGTAATTGACAATTCCAGACTTTCTTTCCAACTATAATTTTTAAGATGTGACTTTATGGACAAATAAATAAAAATAGGAGTATCTAGTGCTCTTTAACATACATAAAGACTTCTTTACTGACTGCAGTTCCCAAAGACTTATTTGTCAAGTGTGTGTTTATTAATAGTCTAAACCACATGAATTGCCATTTTAGTAGGTAAAAGATAGTTGAGTATCAGCAGCTTCCCTCCATGGTCTAGGTGTATTCTCTCTGCTCTTTCCCTGGTAGAGTCAGACGAGGCAGAGCTAAACGTTTTGAATGACATGAGGAAGGAACAGTTCCTGCTCATAGCCTATGTGGTGCAGTGCTAGTGTGTGTCCTTCTGTAGCATCTTTAGTGCAGGCTTAGAGGCCATCCATTCCAGTGCTTCCAGATGGAAGCATAGCAAAATCAGCCAGGCAGGATGACCAGTGGTGGATTTTTTTTAATATGTATTTTTTTTAGTTGTATATGGACACAGTTCTTTTATTTTTATGCGGTGCTGAGGATCAAACCCAGTGCCTTACTCATGCCAGGCAAGCGCTCCACCACTGAGCCACAACTCCAGCCCCCATTTGTGGATTTGAAGTCACAATCTTGTACACTTCTTATACATGATCCATACACCTTTAAAATATGTAATATTAAAAATAACCAAAGAGCCAAGAGTGTCATAACTGATTCCTTTGTATTGATCCTGTCATTACTTGTTTGTTCTTATATTTTACTGTTTAGCACCTGGAACACAGGAGACAGTCAATTAATAGCTGTAAAATGAGTGGATAAACCTTAAGACCCATTTCACATATTTTTTTGCAGTGATCACTATTTGATTTCCTCAACATGTATGAGCTTCATAGTACTTTGTGCCTGAATGGGCCTTAAAGCTGTCTGCCTCTCTGTTCTATCTGGGATTGTAAACCACATGCAGTAAGGAGCTGCCCACTCTCTGTCACTGGCAAACACTATCAGGGATGTAAGAGCATTTGTCAATTTCAACTCTGCAGATCCATTTACTTTAAAGTCTGAAATCCAATATAATCTATTTATTTTTATAAAAATTAAGGAATGCATTTAAATAAGTATTTTACATGGAACCACAAGTGTGAATGTATTGCGTGGATCTGCATGCACTAATGACTATGATGGTTTTATTTGGCAGTTTACGTGTGAACTTGGATATGGGCAAAGCAGCCTATGGATGGATGATCATGAAGGATGAGAATATCCCTGGTACAGTTGTTCGGACCAGCACCATACCAGAAGAACTGGGGCGCCTGGTGTACTTACTGACAGACAAAACAGGTACTCTGTAATCCATTTTCCATTGAGAGCATCAGATCACATCCAGTCGTAAGTGTACCTGGTTATACATAGACATGTGTGTGTTGCAAGAGAATATCGAATTCATATTTAGAATTTTCTAGACTCTGTCTTTGAAAGTTGTTCATACAACTTAATCTTCATCTTCTTATAAGCACTATATCCTCCAAGTTAGCAAAATGTTAAGTCCTTGGGCTTTAAGTGGCCTATTTCTGTTCTTTGAATTTTCTACAATCTTACAGGTTTTTTCTAACAGCCTTTATAACACTTCTTAAGAGCAAAAAAATGCACATTTGTTTCTCATACTTCTGAGCTTTTAGAAGAAAGCAAGGCATGTGAATTTGGTATTTTAATAATATTTTCCAAAAGAGTTTTATTATAAACTATTTATTCCACCCTACAGCTCTGCCCAAAACACTATGTGTCCTTATTTTGCAGTTTTGTTCCCTATTTTTATAAAAAACTCACATCAGTCCATAAGATACTAAATAAAGATAAATAAGTCTACTGCTTTAGTAAAAGGCATAGCTTAAGGTTAAAATTCCTCAATTTATCAATTCATAATTTTAAATTCCTAGTAATTATTCATGAACTAGAAATAAAAGAATACTTATATAACATGGTAAAGAAAATATTTGACATCATATTTAGTAATAATTACATAGTAGAAAAATTCTTGTAATCGCCAGGAAGAAGATGGAGAAGTCTGTTCACAACACTGTTATTTAGCATTTATTTTGGAAAATCTAGCCATTGCAGTAAGACAAGAAATCAGAACAAGGTATACAACTAAAGGAAGAGCACATGTTTGTAGATATTAGAGTAAACCACAGAAATCAACTTACAGCTACTAAATTTAAGAAATCAGTAAAGTGACAGGTTGCAGATTAGAATATCATAAAGTAGCCTTTTAGGTGTAGATGTAGAACACTGGAAAATAAAACTCCTTTCATGATGGCACCTGTAGAATACATGGGTGTGAACCTGAGGACTGGGAAGGGCATGTGTAAAAAATGTAACAGAAGATTTAACTAAATGGAAATTCAGTATTCTGTAGGTGCCAGCTCTCAAGATGAATTTGTAAGCTTAGTACAATTCAAAATCCACTTTTGGGGGTTTTTTTGTTTGTTTTTTGTTTTCTTTGGTACCAAGGATTGAACCTAGGGGCACTCAAGCACTGAGCTAAGTCCCAGCCCGTTTTATTTTTATGTTAGTTAGGGCCTCGCTACGGTTGTTGAGACTGGCCTTAAAATTGCAGGTCTCCTGCCCCACCCCCTCAAACTGTTGGGGTTACAGGGGTGTGTCATTTGGGATTTTTATTTGAATTTCATTCAAGCTTAGCTTCTGTGGTACATGGAGGTACCTGACCAAGAAAGGATGATGCTCATGACTCCAAATGACTCACAATAACAATTGAGGGCCTTCTGAGTCATGAAGGTAGAATGAGAAAGTGTATTAGGATTTCCCTTCCCAACCTCAGGAGCTGATAGAAAAAAAATTTTAAAGAATAAATTTGTAGGGCTAGTGTAGTAGCTCAGTGGTAGCTTGCCTAACACATGTGAGGCACTGGGTTTGATTCTTAGCACCGCATAAAAAAATAAAGATATTGCATCTATCTACCATCTACAACTAAAAATATTTTCTAAAAAAAGAATAAATCTGTAGCACTGCTAGAAAAAAAAAACAATGAGCAAAAGTACAATTAGAGTCATAGAAATGGATTATTTCTGGAAAAGTGCTGGAAGCAATTTGAGGAGAAACTGGAGCAAAGCACACTGAAGCTCGCCCTGATTTCCACAGAAAGCCCACTCAGATGGAAGGAAAACTCTCCAGAAGGGAGTCCTGGAGACACACAGCAGAAAGCATGTGGGAGGCATGTGGAAGCTTTGAGTGCCCCATGCAGAACCAGTCTGCAGCTCCCTGCCCAAGCCTGTGAAGCAGATGAGTGCCAGAGTCTACTGTGGGCCAGAATGTGGAGCTGCCTTCTCATTTGGAAGTCTTGAGAAGAATGTGCTGATCTGCATATGAGCCCCTTGCATGAAACTCAAAGACAGGGCTCGGGGACTCCAAGAGAAAGTCGTCCCGTCCTACTTTACAGCTAGCCTTGTGCTGATGGATAATCAGTCAGAAGCCAAGGCTCTACTTGTACAGTCAGGGTAGCAATGTGAGCAAGCAGCATGTTTCCAAGAAAAGTACATAGCAAACCCAAAAGAGCACTGGGAACACTTTGAGGATCTAGGAGCATCTAGTTATATGTGCAGCTCAATGTCCAAACGAAGCTGCATCTCTGCACACCACAGCCATAAGCAGGGTGCTGGGTACGTGGAACTCTGGTGCGCGCAGCACAGCTAAAATGCAGCTGAAAGTAAGTCTTAGCACAGGAACATGTCGACCGAAGGTAGAGCCCTTGAAACCAAAAGAGGCAGGCAGACACACTTAATGAGTAGGATTTTTTTAGTGCAGCAAGCATAGGGCAAAGCAGGGCTTCCTTTTGAGGCTTTTGGGACCTTGTAAGACAAATTGAGCAGTACCCATCAAATTGAAGAGTGTACTCCACCATCCAGCAGTTCACTCCTACCTCTGTTCCCTAAAGACACGTTCACAGATCTGTGCCACGAGATACATACAAGCATGTTCTTGGCATTATTTTGGTCAACAAAAGCAAACAACTGTCTGAATGTAATTTTTTTAAAAAAGTTGGTCAGGAGTAGAATGGATAACTTGTGCCATGTCTTGCAGTTGAGTACTGAATAGCAGTGACATCAGGGCACAGGTCCTGAGATGCTCACAAGCAACTTTCAGACATAATGTCAAGCCAAGAAAACACAGAAGAAAAATCAATAGTGTTCACTGACAAAGATTTAAATTGTAAAAGATTAAGCCATTTAATATGTAAAGAAAAATAAGTGGTAAAGCTATAAAGTAAAACAAAGAAGAAAACTAAAATCATTAAGACAAATAAGAATCAAAAGGCAGTTGAAATGTCTTCCTTAATAACAAGCAGAATGAACTTCAGAAGCGTTACTCCAGGAAGAGGATCGCTGCATAACAGTAAGGGTGCAGGTGGAAGGGTTCATGCACCTAGACGCCTCCGTTCACAAACAAGACTTGATAGGCTACAGGAAGAAACGGATGATTACAGGAGGAAACTTTAGCTTCTCTTTAAGTCAGTGATAAGCCAAGCTAGCGGGAGTCAGCCAAGATATACAAGAGTTGAATGGCACCATTGCCAGCTCTGCTCGCATGCTCTTAGACAGCATTGTTCACCTGCACTGGGAACATGGGTTTCCATCAATCATGGAAAATTCACAAAGATTGGACATGAGTTAGGCCCTGAGTCAAATCAGTGAATTCCAAAGTGCAGGCATAAAATAAAAAAGAACAAAAGGTAGAAGTTTGTTGTAAAATGATAAGTTCTTTATTCTCTGTATTTTTGGAAGTCGAAGAATGCACGTTACGATGACACACGGATCCAAAAAGAATTAATTAATTAATTAATTAATTAATGATAATAATTAATTATAGGTGGTACACACCTATACCTCCAGCAGTTCAGGAACCTGAGGCAGGAGGATCCCAAATTCAAGGCCAGTCTCAGCAACTTAGACCCTCAAAATAAAAAGGGCTAGGAATATGGTTCAATAGCTAAGCACCCTGGGTTCAATCTCCAGTACCAAAAAAGTTAAAAATTTAAAAAATAAATAAAAATTCTCAGAACTAAATGATGATAGAATTGTCTGCCACCAAAGCCTGTCGGATGTTTTAAGAGCAATGCCTTGTCGGAGCTTTCCTTCATTTTTAATAGAATAAGAAGAGACTAAAAATCAATAAGAACAAACTTGGGAACAAGGAAACAAAGCCAAATGCATAAGAAGAAAGACATCTCAGGCCGTTAAGTGCAGAAGTGAGCATCACGGTACATCAATCATGGAGTGGGTGTGCTGTTGTGCCCGGGGCCCAGCTCCTCTGCACGCTGCAGGTTGCTTGAGCCCAGGAGTTTGGGCCATCCTGGGCCACACAGCAAGACCCTGTCTCTATTCTTTTAAAAAACTTGGCCAGACCAGATGCAGTGTCGCACCCCTGTAATTCCAGTGGCTTGGGAGACTTAGGCAGGAGGATCGCAGCTTTAAGGCCAGCCTCAGCAACTTAGTGAGGCCCTAAGCAACTTAGCAAGACACTGTCTCAAAATAAAAAATAAATAAATAGAAAGGGCTGGTCAGTGGTTAAGCTTCCCTGGGTTAAATCCCTAGTACCCCTTCCCACCGTCCTCCCCGCCCCCCAAAAAAAACTAGGCCCAGTGCAGGTTGCTGTTCTGTGATCCCAGTCCCTCTGGAGGCCAAGGTGGGAGGATGTCAGATTCAACACCAGCCTGGGCAACTGAGCAAGACCCTGACATGAATTTTTAAAAGTTCAGGGGCTGGGAGTGTGGCTCAGTGGTAGAGATCTCTAGGTTTGATCCCTAGTACCAAGAAAGAAAACAATGTTAAAGAAAATAGTGTCAACATGACCATTTAGTCTTTTGAAAAGACAATAAATATACCTTGAAAGGCACGGTCTGGAGAAAACAAGAAGATACGAATTATGATATAAATTAAATATTTTAAAAGAAATGGGATGAAGCTACAGATAGAGCTGAGTACTTAACATGAATTTTAAGAGGATGTCAGTGCTTTATAACCTATGACTTTGAAAACATGAGCAATGGAAAAATTCTCATAAAAATGGAAGCTGTTAAAACACTCTGAGTAAACAGTTGAAGCACTCCCAAAACTATGAAAGAAAGGTGAGTTAGAAGCCCTGAAAGCAGCCCTTCAAGGCATGCATCCTACAACATACACAAGATTTCTGGAGATGAGGTAAAAGGGTGTTCCACTGATAGAAGACACCAAAGCAGGCAGGGAGAGCAAGCCCGGAGACATGGAAATGTCCCTGGAGTCACTCAGTCAGTCCGTCCCTCTCTTTCTCTTTCTCTCCCTCTCTCTCTCTCTCTCTCTCTCTTTCTTTTAACATTTTTTAGTTGTCAATGGACCTTTATTTCATTTTATTTTTTTAAATTTATATGTGGTGCTGAGAATCGAACCCAGTGCCTCACGCGTGCCAGGCAAGCGCTCCGCCACTGAGCCACACCCCAGCCCCCCTGGAGTCTCTCTTAAAACCCTAGATAAGCTATTATGGGCTGGATTAGTGTTGCTACAAATAGAAATACATTCTGTCCAAGTAGAGTTTACTCTGGCAATGGAAAGATGGTTTAATATTAAACCTGAACAGATTAAAGGAGAAAGCCAAAATAAAGTACATGATAATAGGGAACCATAACAGATAAAGATGCTTGAAGCATTTGGTGAAAGCTAACACCTACTTATGACTTAAGAGAAGCTCATAGTGAAACTCAACTACCTAGAGGTGGCCTTGACCTTGCTCTGGCCCATATCACCAGTAGGCTCTTTCAGTGTTGAGGGAAGGAAGGACCCTGTGTGAGCACATGATCTCCAGACAAAGGAAGTCTCTTCTGCTGTGCACTGGATGTGGACATCACAGGAAGGGAGGTCACACACATGGACAGAATGTCTCAGTCACATCAGTAGCAGACAGAAACCTGCAGTGCAAGAAAGCTGTCACTCATAATGATCCGGTTACACTTAACCTAGAAACAAAGGCTTGTTTAAGTTCAGAAATCAGCAGGTGCAATGTATGGCTTCAATAGAGTACAGGGAAGTCGCATGTGACTCAGGAAATCCAGTGAAGCATTTGGTAAATTCTAACACCCGTTCCTGATTAAGATCTCTTAGCAGGCTAAGAGGAAAGGGAGCTCTTACTCTGGAAAAAACAGTCTGCCTAGCACAGCACACAGCAGATGCTATATTTAAAAGTGGGATGCTGGGAATTCCCTCAAGACCAGGAAGAGAGTCATGCCTGAGTTACTATCTCCTCCATGAGGAAGGGAAGGTTGGAGGTTAAGAAAAGAAGGAGTATCTTTTTGTTTTTTTTAGTATTTTTTAGTTGTAAATGGACACAGTGTCTTTTTTTATGCATTTATTTTTATGCGGTGCTGTGGATCAAAACCAGTGCTGCACACGTGTGAGGCAAGTGCTCTACCACTGAACCCCAGCCCCAGCCCAAGAAGGAGAATCTTATTAGCAAACAGCTTACAAAGAAAAGCTAAGCAAGTTTACAGATAAATATTAGAATCAGTGGCTCCCTTTTGCAAAACTAATACAGAAAATTTTACCTTAACATGTAAAGTAAAATAAAAATGCAAAGTTCTGAAGAATAAATGCATTTCCACTCCATTGTGGTTGGAGGTCGTGCTTTCTGTGGCATCAGTCCCTTTAGAGATACAGGAGCTCTTGTGTGGCCTCACTTCAGTCTTTCCTCCGTAGTACTCCCTGTCCCCTGAATGTGGAACTTACTGTTGACGGTTCTTTCCTTTCAGCTCAGAAAACATGGCTGCTCTGGGCTTGTGGTTCACATGAGCACCATCCTGCAGCTGGTGTCCCTGTGGGAATGCAGCATTTCTTTTTGGCTGAATCGGAGAGTTTTCCTGCATGCTTGGTCTCCAGAACTCAGTTCTGATATGCCTTGGCCTGGCTCTTTCATTTTACCCTGGTTTGGGATTAGTTCCGTTGCTGGGCCTGTGGATGGAGTCTTTGGCCAGATGTGGGGGTTTCTCTCTAGGTTCCTCTGAGCACATGTTTGGCCCCTCTCTCCTATCTTCCTCAGATTCTGGAGCTGAGAGGATTGTGTCTCTGTTGCACACTCGCTGTGCCCTGAGATTCTGGGTCAGACAGAACTGGTGTGGACTGTGCACTCAGCTCCCCTGTCACTGAGCCACTGCAGCCAGGTGTTTGTTTCTGTTGTTGGAGGCTGTCGTTCTAGAATTTACACTTAGTTCTTTTTAATAACCTCTGTTGGTTTTCTGAGATTTTCTGTTTTTTCATTTGTTTAGAGAGAATTTGTAATCAATCATTGAAGCATTGGTCTAGTAGTCCTTCTAAATCCTTGTTGGATGATCCCAACACAGGCCCCACCCATAATTGATACAAGGTGACTCCTCCAGGAAGTCAGAGGGGAGGATGCAGCCACTGGCTGCTCTTGCAAGCAGCCTGGAGGTCAGAAGCCCAGATCCAGGCTCCTCTTGGGATGGAGATGCAGACATCCTGCACTGTGAGGTGTCCAGGCCCAGGGTACTGCACCAGTTGCCCTCTGACCACAGTGAGAGTTGCTCCTGTGCCATTTCCAGGGTTAATGGTGGAGCTTGTCAAGAGGAGCTAGGAGGCGCATGTGAAACACCTGGTCGGGGCCCCTTTTGTGCCATCTGACCTGCACTGACATTTCTAAGCATGCTGCTAATCTGTTCTTTCATTCCATTTACCAACAAGTATGCCCAAGAACTACAGTAAACTTAAGTGAGTGCTGCTTACTTTTTGTGTCTCTCTGTCTGATGTTTATAATAAATGTTCTGTGACATTATCCCTCCTTAAAATGCTGAGTTTTTCTTTTACATGTTCAACAATCATGGATTCTTAATTGCACCTGCCTCCCATTTTTCATTTTGGAATTTGAGCTCCATTGGGGTAGAACCATGATCTTATCACGGGATTAGGATGCTTTAAAGCAAACCAGTGATTCTTAAATACACAGTGAATGAATAATCTTGGCACATGAGATATTAAAAAGTATCACAGCAAAGTTGCATAGAGTATATTAATGAGAAAGACCCATGCATTTCATTGCTTTCTATACAAATTCTTGGAGGAAGTTTCTGCCACCAGCTTCTAATATTGAAGCTGGTGGGCTTTTTGAATTGGTTGGTCTGGAATGTTTTTTAAGAACCTATCTCAGTAATCACAGGGTGAGGCCCTGTTGCTGGAATGTTTCTGGCTACATCTCCAGCCATGACCTCTTCCTGGAGCTGTCTCCCAGGGAGCTCTAGACTCAGCCTGGTCTTGGACTTGGGCCTGCCACTCTTGCCCGAGGGAGGGGGACGGGAGCCATGGAGATGGCAGTGTTGCTGCGGCCTGTCATGAAGACCACATAGATCAGCTGTGGACTGATGGGAAATAGAGAACTAGTCATATGGATGTCTTATTTCTGCACGTGGACAGTTAACACTCTCTTACTTCCTCACTTCGGTTTTTTTAAAACATGTATTCTGCATGGTCTGATGGAATGAAAATAGGCTTTGGAGTCAGACAGATGTGGGGTTGAGTCCTGGCTTCCCTCTGTGGGTGGCCTTGGCAGATCCCTAACCCCGCTGAGCAGTCAGATGTGCTTTCAGCCCATTGAGGTTCCAAGAGTGCTGCTGGCTCTGCTTGCTGGGGACAGTGGGTGAACACAGACACAGAAATTGTGGGCCAGCCTGGCAGGGGCTCCCTTTGCACCCTTACCCCAGGCTTTTATCACCCTGTTGAGGCCAGTGCATGTCTGGTATTAGCAGGAAGGTATTGCACCACAGGGACCTGAATAGGTCCTTTTCATCTTGTAGTCCCTATTTCAGGAGATAAGTGGTTCCACTCCTCTGTTGTCCTCCATGTGTGTGAATCAGCAGCCGCTCAGGTGTCCTCAGTCACTGCCAAGATTCCAGCACAGACCTCTGCTTCTGGCATCAGAGGTGGAGCACAGGGGCATAGGACAGTTAGCAGACATGTCCTGCCTGGCTCAGGTTCTTTGCAGTGGTCAGGAGTGAGCTGTCGCCCGAGGAGGCTCCTGTTACTGACAGGAGTGTGCTGTGTTCCTCCGTGTGAGCGGGAGTCGGCTCTGGGCTTCCTCAGTGTGCTTTTTGACAAGAAGCGTCCCTCACAGTGGCTCTCATTTGCCATGGCAGCAGGCAAATGAAGTGTCCCAATAATGGCACGATAGTTTCCTTCTTGTGGACGAAAGCAATGTGGTATAATTAGGTTTGATTGGAATACATGTTTCCGGTAAGATCCGAAATTAATGATATTGCTATAGTGACACATCTGCGGCCACCAGTGTGTGAAACATAAAGTAATTCCTTCAACAAGAGTAGACATCTGTGAACTGCAAGGATGCAGCGCATCTTGACACTGACCAGAAACACTAGGCACCGTGATAAATGAACAAATGATGCTCAAGCAGGAGGGTGGATGATTCGTACGTCATCTGCTGGGAGAACTTCAGTCTTCCCACTGGCTGCATCTGACAGTGCCTTTGTTTAAAGAACAATGCTGCAGAGAACTCATAAATTTTAAAACTTAACTCAGGGTGCAGCCTATTAAAGCAGTACACTAATTCCTTTGTTAGGGAGTTTTTATCTGCATGTAGAATGAAGCCATTACTACCAACACCCACTAAAACAACAGGTTTTTTGGACTCACCTTTTAACTGTAGCATTCATTACCCAAAAATGCTGTGCTGTCCAGACTTGAGTCACGTGTGTTTCTCAGGACAGCATTGTTGTGAGGGAAAGGCTGTTCCCAAAGTCTTGAAGGGCAGCAGAGCATGGTGTGTGCTAGTCAGTGCAAACAAGGCCTGCAGATGTCACAAGTGAGATTTCACTGTGTTATTAATGTTCCCCGTGCAGTGACAAGGAGGCCATTTCAGTTACAGCACACATCCATAGTCACACCAGTGCAGTTATTCACCGAAGTCTGCACTTGGATGTGAGTCCTACAGTCAGCATTTCAGGGTGTTTGGACAGTTGAGATACCTTACACACAGTAGCTGCACAGATGCTTACTACTGGGAACCCCAGCTTCCAAGAGAGCCTGATCTCTAGTGAATGTAATGTGGACTCTGCTGTAAATCAAGTCGGGTGTTTGTGAAGACCAAGGCATACTTCAGAGTTTGGTGAGTCAGTCTCATCACTTGAGAAATTGTTTCCATTCATTCAGGGGATGGTCTGAGTAAGTTTGTTTGGATGTAACCACTGGTCATGCTTGGCTGTTTGCGTAGCTAGGGTCTTCCTGAGAAATCATATCCCTCTGGGTAAGAGGTGCCTTAGTTTATACATTAAAATCACCTACCTGCTCTTTTATTATGGCCTGGCAAGTCTTGTTAAGAAACCAAATCACAGCCCAGTCACATCGGGTCAGCTGTTCTGCATCTGCTTCCCATTGTCTCCTCTGCTGGCCAAGGGCAGCATGTGCTTTGCTCTGTGCTTGCTCTGTTCACCACAGTCCAGGAATCCTGTGCTTCCTCAAAGAGCCACTGCACTTTCTTTAGAAATCCCAGACAAACCTAGGAACTTTGTACCATAACCACCCTACTACTGTTCTCTGCTATGGTGGCTCTCTTACCGCCTGGTTTTTAAGTTAGTTCTTCCCTTTTTAAAATTTCTAGCCTGAGGGCCTATTCCCTTTTGGCATATTAAGATGACAAAAGTTGTAGAAATCATTACCTGGTTGAAACCATGAAAAGATTTGAAAAGTAATTATTTTTTACTTAAAAACTGATTTAATCTTGCTATATTATCTACTGTTGTACGAGAGGGCAAAGTAAGCCTGAAATTAATAAGTTGTAAAAATATTTTCAGGATTCCTCTTAATATTTAAGGAAACTATGTGCCCCACCCACAAAGGAATGTCTGTAAATACTCTAATTTCTTTGGCCCTACAAGGTGTGAGTACCTTAATTCAAATGGTAAAATAACAAAGCCAAATATTTCATTGTTAATTTTATGAGAAATACTAGTCATTTGTTTGAATATATTAGTTTTGAACTGCTTTTGACATCATTTATTAGCAACTTAGCAATTTTAGAAGATGCAGAGTAATTATTACATAGTCATTTGATGCAGATGAGAAACACAGCATGTGTCACTCTCTTAGCATTTGGCATAACTGTGACATCTCAGCACCATCCAAGACACTCTTGTCGTCTCTGACAGCAGCCCTACATGTACTAGAGCCACTCCTGGTCCTTCCCTTCCACCCCCAGCCTGGGCAACCTAGGACTGCTTCCACCCATGGATTTGTCCAGTGTGGACATGTCAGATGGATGGAATCATGCAATGTGTGGACTGTGTGTTTGGCTTCCTTAAGTTAGCAGAATGTTTGCAAGTTCGTTCATACTGTGGCATTCCTTTTTATCACCACATTGCACCCCCCTGTATGGATGGATATACTGCATTTCACTTATCCATTTCTGAGTGGGGAAGCAGGGCACTTGGGTTGTTTCTCATTCTTGCTTATTATGGATGATTTTGCTGTGAACACTTAAGACTCTAGCCAAGGCAATTAAGCAAGAAAAAGAAAGTGGCATCCGTGTTGCAAAGGTTCTATTTGTATGTAACATGGTCTGTATGTAGGAAATCCAGAAGAATCCCCTAAAAATACATCAACAACAATACTAGTGAGTTTGCAGGATATAAGATCAATATAGAAAAATGAATTGTATTTTTATATACTAACAATGAACTATCCAAAATAGAAATAAGAAAGGAACTTCATTTACAATGGCATCAAAAAATGAAATACTTTTAAATATTAAGATGGCTACAGATCTCTCCAAACTAATCCATAGATTCTACACAATACCTGTAGTTCATTGCTGCACATTCTTTTCATATTCATAGGGCTGTCAAACTGCTATGTTGCCTTACTTTTGTGAACACATTAAGTAAATCACTTGCATCTCTCGTGCGTTTTTGTATATTGCATGAAATATGCATGGCCCAGCTTTTTTGCAATCCTAATGAGTAGAGCTTTTGATGCCTCTGATGTAAATACGCACCTCCTGGTAGCTGTCTTTCAAAAGCTTCCCTAAAGAGAGTGTCTTCTCTTTCTCTAATCTGCACCCTATCTTGCAGGTGATACAAATGTATGCCAAGGGCTCATACATTTCTAGTGTCTGTTCCTTTACCGAACAGTGCATAAGTTTTCAAGATAGGCCCTCTTAAAACTGATGGGCTGGGCTGGGGTTGTGGCTCAGTGGTAGAGCGCTTGCTTAGCATGTGTGAGGCCAGGGTTCGACTCTCAGCACCCCATATAAATAAATAAAATAAAGGTCCATCAATAACTAAGAAAAATAAGAAATTTGAAAAAACTGCTGGGCATGTTGACTGGGTTGCCATTGATGTTCTCAGCCGTGCTCTGCACTGCAGCTGTGAAGATGGTGGCCCTGCTTCCTAGTGCTACTGCCTGTCCCTTTCAAGGAGGCAGATGTTGTATTCGTGCCACATAGCAGATCTGGGAAGCAGAGCTGGGAGCGCTTCGTTGAGCTGGATCCCTGCCCACTGTTGCAGGGCAGTGCTTTTCCTCTCATAGTCCACATGAACGCAGCACGGACAGCACGCAGGTGCTTGGAGTGTCCACAGAACATCCCACTACATCCCCGCCGCAGGGTCAGCGCTGAGAGCCGGCAGGTGGGGCCGGGACCCAGAGCTGAGGCCTTCCTCATGCAGTGCTCTGCTTTTGTCTTAGGAACTCTCACCCAGAATGAGATGACGTTCAGGCGGCTCCATCTGGGCACTGTCTCCTATGGAGCGGACACGATGGATGAGATCCAGACCCACGTCCTGAGCTCCTACTCACAGGTACGTGGATTCACTCCTCCACAAGATACTCAGGAGGAGCTGAGACACTGTTGAGCTAAACAGTGTCAGCTACTAATGCGAGTTAGCAATCCTCTCTGATTGTTACATCATTTATTATAGTGTCACTTTAGTCATCAGTTCCAATATCCCAATCCAGAAGTAATAGTTTTCAGTAAGCATTTCTACATCAGTGTAGTCACGGAAGGGACAGAGGGCCTACATCAATTACTTACATGGTTTCTTAGTGCATTATTTGTTAAAAAAAGTTATTCAGTAAGCAGTGTTTTGAAGAATACTCACTAGATACTATGTTAGTGTGTTTCCTAACAGTCCTTTTGATTTTCTACATAACTAATGAAACTTTCTCAAATTTTTAAAGGTAAATTCTTTTTTTCATCTTTTTCATTAAACAAAAATAGATAGTGTACCTGTCAGTGCTCAATAGTGTTCAGTTACCTGAAAGATTCTAGGGTCATTCTCCCCCATCTTGTTTTGAAGTGATGCTCAAACATCACATTATTACCTGTAAATTATTTATTACATGTCTCTAATAGATAAAGATTTGGGGTTTGGTAAGAATTACTACCTCACAAGAGTTCTCCGAGGTGTTGGCAGGAATTATGTGCCCTTTTTTTGGTACAGGAGATTGAACCCGGGGCACTTAACCACTAAGCCACATCCCCAGCCCTTTTTTTTAATTTGTTTTATTTTGAGACAGTGTCTCGCTAAGTTGCTTAGGGCCTCCTGTTGCTGAGGCTGACTTTGAACTCACAATCCTCCTGCCTCAGCTTCTTCAGCCGCTGGGATCACAGGCGTGCAACACCGCTCCTGGCTAGGAATTATGTGCTTTGAATGTGAGGATGCTGTCTGTGGTCTGTCCCTGGGTCTGGCTCCTTCTCACAGTGTGTGCTTCAACCATTAGAATGCGTGTAGATCACACACAGTTTGCACAGCCGTAGTCCCAAGTAGTGTTTGTGTCCCCTTCACTTGTATTTCTCCTTACCTGTCATAATTTGAAGTCAGTGGTTCAGTGTAATTAAACCCAGCAGTTCAAGGCCATCTGTTTAACATGCCAGGTGCACAGCTGTGGCCTGTCAGGAATTTCCTCTTCTCAGGCCACTTCTCTGCCTGTTTGTTGGTTTGCTCTGAAATGCAATAATCATATCACCCAAGCCCAGGCCTTGGGTTTCAAGATGTGCATAGCTTAGCTGGGTGGTCAGTGCTCAGGTCTTGACGGCCAAACTTGTGACCTCAGTCCGCCCAGAGCCAGGGAACGTTCCACACATAGTTATTCGCTCCAGAAGACTTGGCTCAGACGGGGCTACATTGCACTTTGCCTTTGCAGTTTTCCACTGTGACAGGTCAGAATCGCATTGTCAGTAGTGTGTGCTGCTGTTTAGAGACCTCCTTCTTCTGTAGTTGCTACCTCTTGACAGGTACTATACCCTTGAGCGTTGCCCTGTAAAAGTATTTCGTTTTCATGTATGTGAATACTTAATTTGTATTCATTCATGCATTCATTCATTTGCAGTGCTGGGGATCAAACCCAGGCCCTCGTGCACAGGTTCTACCATTGAGCCACATCCCTAGCCCTAAAGGATTCATTAATAGAAGAGAAATCTGAAACAAAGGAGTAAAGCTTCCCCTCTCTCCTGGGATTCTGTGTTTATATTGAAGTAGTGCCTGATTACATCTGGTTTTTTTTTTTTTTTTTTTTTTTTTTAAATATTTTTTTTTAGTTGTTGATGGACCTTTATTTCTTATTTATTTATATGTGGTGCTGAGGATCGAACCCAGTGCCTCACGCATGCTAGGCAAGCGCTTTACCACTGAGCCACCACCCCAGCTCCTGATTACATCTGTTTTTATAAAATTAATCTACATTACCCATGAATGTAATTTTAATAGCTCCAAATAAGTCATCTTAATAGCAAAAGTTAAAAGCAGAAAAGACCAAAAATGGTTACAAAAAAACAACAGATATTTCAGGTTTATACCTAAGAGGATTTTAAAGGTCATTTCTACTAAAAGCCGTCTGTACACAGTACTTTGTGTGTGAAATTGATGTCATTCCTTGTTTGTGTTCTGCTTTGTTAGTAGGATGACAGTGGTCTAGTAGATCCACTGTAATGTAGCACAGATCTTTTATAACCTGGTTACATTCCCCACTGGAAGCACTTGGTGATGGAGGGCATAGTCTTTAATGGAATTTGTGTGGAATTAGATTGTGTAGGCTTCAGTAAGCATGATTCAGAAGCAGGGAGCGGCTGGACCTCTCTGCTGCAGGGGCAGTGGCTTTGGGAGCCCGGTACAGGTGTGGGGCTGGTAGCAGTGGAGGGCAGTGCCAGCTGGGCCCCCGGCAGACCCTCCCTAAGCAGCAGAAGACTCACATTTCAGTGGCTATGTACACCCAACTCGATTTCCTAGGATTGTCATGAGCTATCTGAAGTTACTGGGAGAAATGTGTGCAGATCCTGTTAGGGTCAGTACAGTGTTCTCCAATACGCTGCTCAGGGAGGAGGTGAGTCACAGGAGTCATTTGGGGTGACGATTCACCCACACTGCTGGGTCTGATGAGGGCCAGACGCAGTCATGGTGTGCAGTGGACAGCTGCTTTGAGGTATGAGGGGTCGGTCATTTTCTTCTGAAGGAACCCACAACTTCACACAACTGCATCTCAGTACCATTAGAGGCAAACCTGACAGCTCAGGTCAGAGCCGTACAGCCAGGTTTGCTCGTGGTGTGCAGGAGGAGTATCACGAGCTCCACCCAGCTCTCAGCTTTACACCAGTGCATCCGCAGCATTGTCAGAGAAATCAGAAAGATGTTGTGGCTGTAGCCATCCCATTTAGTTGTTTAACTTGCTCTGTGTTTAGAAGCAAAGAACAGGAACTATTGAGGACTTTTTATTCTCCAGGGACAGGGATTATTCAGGATGTAGCAAAGTTATGCCACAGAAGAGTAAAAAGAAATGATCAGGCTTAAGTGTTATAGCAACTATCTTGGTGTGCTCAACAACCTGGGAATCTCAAGGCACTTGACATCCCTAAGACAGAAAAGTAGCACAGCTGTGTAGGACACAGACTCACACCAAACCACTCTTCTTACCCCTAGCAACTTCGTTTAGCTTACAAAACAATACGTGTTTGTAATCCCTGTGTCAGCCACTTAGTTTCTCTTTTTGGCCCATAATTACATAACATTCTTCATCTTAAAGGTTCATCCTCAAACTAGTGGAAACAACCCCAGTTCCACCCCACCGAGAAGAGCCCAGTCTTCAACCCCCAAAGTCAGGAGAAGTGTCAGCAGTCGAGTCCACGAGGCAGTGAAAGCCATCGCCCTGTGCCACAACGTGACCCCCGTGTATGAGTCCCAGGCTGGCATCACTGGGGAGACTGAGTCTGCTGAAGCAGACCAAGACTTCAGTGACGAGAACCGCACCTACCAGGCGTCCAGCCCGGATGAGGTAAGGTGCGCTCCTTAGAGAGCCTTGCTTCAGGAGATTGTTTTTCACGGTGCAGAGCCCTGTGACCTCTGTGTCACTGGGACACAGAGCCTTGGGATGGCTCTCTCTGGCTTGGGAGGCAAGTGCTGCGTCCCAGCCTCTGCACCTGCAGATGTGAAAACTGGCTGCCCAGTCCAGCATGTGCACTCCTTGGTCCTGAAGTGTCACCACCTCCCGGCACAGCTGAGGGTTAGTTACAGGAGATAACATGAGAAAAAAAACAGAGTTTTTCCAGTTTTATAAACTAACCTGTAACAAAGGCAGATCATCATACAGCTTTCGAAACTTGGGACTATTACACACTGTGTCGTCCAGGTTCTTCCTCATCTCCAAATGAATCATCAGGTTTACATATTAAATTTCCAGGTATTTTGTCAGAATTTAGATATAATATATCTATTTCAAAAGAGCACTAGTGGGCTGGGGTTGTGACGCAGTGGTAGCGTGCTCGCCTAGCACGCGGGAGGCACTGGGTTCGATCCTCAGCATCACATAAAAATAAAATAAAGATATTCTGTTCACCTACAACCAAAATATAAATACTTTTTTAAAAAAAAGAGCACTAGTGCCGAATGTGGCGGCTGACACCTGTAGTTCAGTGATTCGGGAGACAGACAACGAGAGTTGCACGCGCAAGGTCAGCCTCTCAGCCACTTGGCAAGACCTTGTATTGAAATAAAAATAAAAAGGACTGGGGAAGTAGCTCAGTGGCAGATCACCCCTGGATTCAATGCCCAGTACTAAAAAAAGATAGAAAATTAGTATATAAATAATTTCAAGAATTAAGAGAAATGGTAAAATCATAAATAAGGTAAATCAAACCTTTCTACCTTCACATCACTCTTTAGTGTTTAGAGTGGTAAAGTTCATTGCTGAGCTTTTCCAGTACCTCTGCAGTCTTAGCCTATTTCGTGTACAGCTTGGTGTGTGCTCTGTTCCCTGAAGGAACTCCAGGCATTGCTGTGAAGTAGTCAAGCCAGCTGGGAAGCAGGGTACACAGGCTGCTGCTTCAGGACCTTGTAACACTGGGTCACATACGTGAGTAATCCGAGGGGAATTGCCTCTGATCAAAGTGAAAAGAAGAATCGCAGACCTGTGTTCTCAAGAGAGGAGGCTGTTGGTTCTGGTGATCAGGTTTACTCAGAGAAGTCTCTGCTCTGTAAGGCATTCTAATCAAGAAGCAAGGTGCGCCTCCCACCCACCCTCACATGCTGCCACAGGCACCGAAGCCAGCGTGCAAGAGCCTGTGGAGTTGGACCCCGAGTGGAAGGGGCAGTCATGAGAAACCTGTCTGTGCTTCCTGGGCTGTCAAGGGTGGAGGTATCACAGGCCTCACAAGACCTTTTCTAGAGCATAGCCAAGAAAAACGAGAACACGTATACACTCAGCCGTTTACATGTTCACAGCCCTGTAGCCAACAGGGGGAAGCCACCCAGCTGTGAGTGAGGAGCAGGTGTTCCGCCCACATAGCAGAGGAGCGGCCAGTCGAGAAAAGCAATGCCCTACACGGAACCTGGGGAGCGCATGCCCTGTCCACAAAGCCCATTACAGGAGGCCACACGGCGTGCAGCCCTGTATATGAAATGTCCATAACATGGATGGCCCTGGAGACAGAGTGTGGCATGGTTGCCAGCAGCCGGGGAGTTACGGCAACAGGTCGGGGACATCTTTTTAGGGAGAGAAAATGGTCTGAAACTGACGGTCGCGATGAACGCACAGCTGTGTGCGTGTGTAGAACCCGGGAGGTTTGAATGGTGAGCTGCAACGTGAGAGTGCGGCCTCGCAGAGCCACATGGAGGAGCTGCAGAGGGAGCGGGCGGGCCGCCTAGACAGGGCGAAGGGCTCTGACCCCAGGGCTGCTGCACGGCAGGCAGGCAGGCAACCTGGAGGAGTGCGGGCCGCGGGGACAGAGAGGCCTGAAAGCACACAGGTCCCTGGCAGTGCACGCTGCCATGGAGCCCAGAGCCTGGGCCGCAGGGGTGCCGGCACGTGGGCATGAGCAGGGTGGCACGTGTGCCCTGGAGTGCAGCACTGTTTTGCCAGTGACCATCGCACAGAGGGTACAGCTGTGAGTAACTTATCAGGAAAGGGCCGTTGTGAGCAACCAGAACAAGCTTCCCCTGCCGGCACGGGGCCCCCAGGGATGGGACTTCACCCAGAAGCTGGGTCTCCCTTGTCTCCTGCAGGCTCTGGAAGCAGAAGGTTCTGCTTGTTTGGCTAGGAGGCCCAGTGCCAGCCTTCCCTTTCTCCACAAGAGCCCCTTTGACCGAGTCTTCCTGGGCCCGGGCGGGGTTTCGTGTCTGCAGCGCTCTGACTCCTGTCTGGATGCAGACGGGTGCTGGGCGTTCCCTTAGTGATGTGTGTCTTTAACACACACGCACCTCAGTCCAGAAGCGCCAGCCCCCTCGGTGGTGAGGAGAGCCGCTGCGCCCTGCAGACCCTCCTGGACGTGCTGTAGGGCTGAAGACTGACGCTGACGCGAGGTGATCCTGAAGACGTAGCCCTCTTCCACCAGTGTGCTAGGGTTCCAGTGCTTCTGGAGGTTGGGTTCCTCCTGAGGTGGGTCATGAGACTTAAAGACACGGCCCCAGGGGCCTCTCCTGACACAGTGATAAGGAATGGTGAGAAGAAAGCCTGAGGGCACCAGCAGATTCATGACCTTCACAAAGCTCATGTCATTGCTGTCTCTGAAAGCAAGTGTATTTTTGAAACCTTAATTATACAGCCATTTCCCTTTTTTGTTTGCTTATTTTAGTAAAGATATTATCTTACATATTACTAGCCACAGAGAGCTCAGAAGTGGTACAAAAACAAAAAGATGAAAGTGGTTTCTCAAACATGGTGTTTTAGTGAGCCTTTTTGCTGCTGTGACCGAAAGACAAGTTAGAGGAGGGAAAGTTTATTTGGGATTCATGGTTTCACAGGTCTCAGTCCATAGGCGGCTAACTCCATTGCTCAGGGCCAGAGGTGAGGCAGAACAGGGTAAGGGAAGACTGCGGAGGAAAAATCAGCCCATGACTTGGCACCGGGAAGCAGAGAAACTCCTCTCCCCATGGACAAAATATAAACTCCCAGGCACCTCTCAGGGACCCGCCTCCTCCAGCCACACCCACCTGGCCACTGAGGTAGTCCCTGCTGTTGGGCCCATGCAGGGACTAGGTGGAGACTCTCAACCCAACCCTTTCTTTCCCCCCTCTGAACGTGGCTGTGCTGTGTCTCAAGTGAGCCTTGGGGGAGACCTCACATCTACATCCTAGCACCTGGGAAGGTGGGGACTTGGTTAGTCACTCCCCTCCAGCCTGGCATGCCCAAACCAGCTTCTCTCCCAAGCCTGCTGCCCTCCTGTTTTCCACAGGGTCCTTAGCACTCCCCTTGCCTCACAGTGCCAGGAGCTGCTCAAGTGACCCTGTGCTGAACACACCAGGAGTTCTGCCTGTGGGGCGGCCGCTGGCTCCTGAGCTAACGCGCCTTCTCATTACCCCGAAGCCTCTCCGTGTAACCAGCCTCATCTGGTGATTCGCAGAGGTCTGACGTGCCATTCTGTAGTGATAGGCAGCCAGGAGTGGTGGGCATGTCTGAACCTGGGGCCACTGCCTGTGTATATTACTGGGCTTGTTGCTGCCTATTGACATTTTACAGTAATTTACATTTAGAATTAGAATTTTTTAGTCAAAAGAAAAAGGTTGAGCAGATGAGCGCAGTGGCCATGCCTCTAATACCAGTGACTCGGGAGGCTGGGGCAGGAGATTCGCAAGTTCCAGGCCAGCCTGGTCAAGTTAGCAAGGCCCTAAGCAACTTAGCAAGACCCTGTCTCAAAATTAAAAAAAAAAAAAAAAAATTAAAAAGGGGTTGGGGGATGTGGCCCAGTGGTAAAGCATTCCTTGGTTCAATCCCCATAACCACCACCAAAAAAAAAAGTTGAGCAGAGCTGAGGAAGAAGCACCTGCAGCTCCATCCTGGCTTGGCACAAGGTGCCGCCCTGGTTGTCACCCGCTGCACCCCAGGTGACACCTGGGCTTATCACCAGCCCTGCATGCTTGGGATCCCTTGGCTGCCATGGCCGCGGTAGGTCTCCTGTGTGGGCTTCTCTCTCTGCTCATGCCACGGGCTCCCGGTAGGGCTTCCGCACCTCCACACAACTGTACTTGCCCGTGGGTGCTCACGAATGTGAGCTGAGAGCCTGGTCTCGGGCACATGGGCGGCAGTGCTGCTGGCCACCTCGGGGAGGGAAGAGAGCATGTGATCACCTCAGAGCAGCCCTGTGGGAAGGGTGGGCCCTGAAGCCGGAGGTCCAACAGGAGCCAATTCCTGAGGTGTGTGTGGCAAGGTGCATCTGAAGTTGAGGAGGCATTTGCCCTCCTGGTACGAAACTAAAAGGAACCGGGCCTCTCTTCTCAGAGGATGCTGGTACAGTCTGCAGTAATGGGTTTGCTGAGCTGTTGGGGTTTCCAAGAGGCTGCGGAGTGAACTGCCTCGTGGGAAGAGGGGAAGCCGAGGCTGTGGGAGTGCAGCACCGTCCTGCTGGTGCTTTCACGGCAGCGGCTGGCCCTGCAGCCGAAGGCACAGCCCCTTGTCTCCTGAGATGCGTTGGCCAGGGAACCCGCACACATCTCCAGTAGCCATCGCAGTACAGCTTGTGGAATCAGGTGCATGTCACGTTCTGCTGTTCAGTGGTAGGGAACTTGGGAGAAAATGTGTGTCTTGCCAACCATAAGCAGATCGGGGACCCAGAACCAACAGGTTGTGTGGTTAAGACGTACGAGATTCACCAAGTGCCATCTTCTTAGCCGAGTGCCACCAGGTGCCACCTTCTACTTACCAAGTGCCACTTTCTTGGCAATGACTTTGATTACAGATGTGGACATTGGTGGCTACCTTTTGAAGGGAAGCAAGCCTTTTCCTGTGAAGACAGGGCTGAGTGCAGGGTCTGTGCTGTCATGGGGCACTATGTTGGGGAAGAGCTGCTTCCTGGCCATAAGCGTGGGGCACTGGGGCCAGAGACCGTCTAAGGAACATGTAATTGAAGATTTTAAAATACTGCGCTGTGTGTTTACCTAACTTCCTGCCAAAAAGGGTACAGATTTTGTTAAAAATAGAGGGATTTTTTTTTTATTTTTTACATGTCATAACACTTTTTAAGCTTTAACCTAGGAATTCGCAATAGAGGTTTCATTGATTCAAAAATTACTAAGAATTTAGAGAAGTTACAACATAGAAATTATTAATGTTATATGTAACTTTTTTGACCTGTTTGGAAATTTGATAGTGATTGAAAGTGGCAAAACATTAATTTTTTAAAATCCCTTATATATATCTTAAATCCGAAAATGAAAAGAGTAGACTTCATCATAATTTTTAAAGAGCTGTATTGATGCAATGTTTGCAGATCCCCAAAGCCTCAGGAAAATAATCTAAATGGTTCATTATTTAGCTTATTGAACTTCGCTGCAGTTAGGTTGACGGATGATAGCAATGTTTCCCAATCACCCAAGTACCGTTTTAAAAGCATTTTTTATTGAATAAAGTGCTTAGAATATTGCACCCTGGAGCTTTATTTAGGGAAATGGTTCGATTGATGTTTTCTGTTTAACCTCAGCTCTGACCTGTCACGACATACATGGTTAATAAGCAGCAGCAGCATGTAAGAGGCCTGGCTGGCTCCCTGCGTTCCTTACCAACGCCACACTCTCACAGCCCTGTTGCTGGGGCGCCAGGGTCATTTCATCCAGAGAAAGAGTGTGATTGGTTAGGCAGAACGCCCCGGTGTTGGAGGCTCTGCCGCCACCGTTGGCTGCTCTTCACAGTGTATGCAGCCTTGCTTCCCATTTTCCTGGAAGCAGGAAGGATCTTTTATCTTACCTACGTGTATGCACAAAGGAATTCTTATTAAACAAATAATAGAATTCTGGAGGAATTAATTGTAAATGTTTAAGGGTCCTGCAAGTCATTTGATACTTGCAGCGGAGTGAGGGCCAGGATGCTTGAAGGAGTGTGCAGAAAGTGGTACTGGCGTCTGAGTGTGAATAGCAACATGGTATTCAGGATGGGAGACTGCGGAAGCCGTGGCCGTTGTTTCCTGTGATAAGTGATCAATATTTCATTTTCTCCAGGAGAGCAGAAAGTTCTGCTTCCTGTTGCTTGTCTCTGCAGGCTCAGCATAGCCCCAGCTTAGAGACGTCAAGTGCTCCCTGGAAATTCCTTCCTGAATTAAAGCCAGTCCCCCTGGTTGGTGCACTTGTCTAACTCAGTTGCTGGAAGCCTGTGTGGAGTACATGTCTTGTGTGGTCATGAAGGACTGTAGCCTGGTAGGACAGAGCTGCAGACCTCCGCTGCTCTGGTCCAAGCAGATCAGCTGTGGTTTTTAATGGCCACCTGGCTCTGTGGCACACTTTCCCCACTGTGGCCGCATGTCCTTGCAGCAGTGAGCTCTGCATTTAGATGCTATGTCAAGATGTGGCTATAGTTTTCTTGCTCCAGCACTTATGTGCAAGAATCAGCTAGAATTAATGACAAACCACAAGTGGGTTACTTAAAAATAGAGGAACATTACGTCCTTAATAGCATTGCTTTTGGATTTACAGAAGTCAGCGCTAATGTATAGGGCGTGCTGTATTTTTTAATTCATTTTATTGTGTGTGCCCATTGAAGCAAGACTAATTGCAGTGTCTGTCAATATATTTGTGAGGCGCAAATCACTGTCAGTGGCACAAAGCCTTCACTCTGCGACCTTCAGGACCAGAAGAGAGTAAATACTACGTGGCCTGTCTGTGAATATCGACCAGCAGCTTTTCCAGATGATCAGATTGCATTTTAAGCTAATAATCCTATTAAATTAGAACAGTGATTGTGATAACCACAATCAAAAATGATGAGCTGTCGATGATTAAATTATGATTTATAAAGTACATGATGAAAATGTATTTTCAGAACAGAGCTGGCAGCCACATGTATATAATTGCTCATATAAGGAAAATTCTGCCATGCTTTTTAAGAATAATTGCACAGAAGGTTCCAGATAATAGAATTACAGAGGAAAATTGATGAAATCTTGCTCCATGTTATACTTGCCCCATGTGATGTGACTTTGGGTGTACCTTCCTGCACCGCTCACTCAGCGAGGAAAGTGTGGCTATGTGACCTTGGAGCTGGGCCAGCTGCCCAGTGGCCTGTGGAGGAGACAGCGCAGGCTCTCACATGAGAAAGCTTTTTTTTTTGGTACCAGGGATCGAACTCAGGGAAACTCAACCACTGAGCCACGTCCCCAGCCCTGTTCTGTATTCTGTTAGAGGCAGGGTTCCACTGAGTTGCTTAGTGCCTCGCTTTTGCTGAGGCTGACTTTGAACTCATGATCCTCCTGCCTCAGTCTCCCGAGCTGCTGGGATCACAGGCGTGCACCACCATGCCCGACAAGGAGGCTATTTTTTTACACATTTTAGTTATTGTTTATCTTTGTGTTATTACCAATAATCACATCGTGTTTTAGAAACGTCTAAAAGCTCAGTAGTCAGAGAAACGGGCACTTAAAATACAGTAACCCTCCATGTTCTCAGTTACTGTTTTACGTTTCAGAGAAAAATATCCCAGGCATTATGTCCTGTTATGGCAGGCAGCGGTGCGATCCGTGCTAAGATAGAGGCACTCAGGGACTGTTTGATAAGCCACTGCCCCAGTGTTTTGAGTATATACAGCATTGCCTAAACAGGTAAGTCAAGTAATAGGGCTGGACCTCAGTCTCACCAGAGAGCCATGTGAGTACAAGATGGGGTGGCCTTGGTGTGTCCAGTAGGGTGGCCTCTGGCATTCCTGACACCACCCAGATGAAAGGCAAAGTGGCCGGGTTGTGGCGCAGTGACGGGAGCCCTCGCCTAGCATGTCTGGGTCCTGAGTTCTAGTTCCAGCAGCACCCAAAAAGGAACAGGGAGTCAGGAGATGTTCACCCTCAGCTCCCAAATGCGAGGGCTGTGCCAACTGGAAGAATGAGCAGCCGAGCCGCAACTGCCTGAGAGCCAGACCTGGGAATTTCCCCCCACCCCAGGGCAGCCTACTTCCTCTGTGTGTCCTGGTGGAAGACGCCCCCCACAGCGTGCAGTCTGTCCAGGCACAGAAGAGAGGACCTAAGCAGAGCCTGTGAAGAGGGCTGTTGTCCAGAGGCCCCAATGGGAAGCACTCAGCAGGCATCGCAGGGCGGCCAGCGCAGCCCCAGGGCCCCTGCCCAGGAGTGCCTTGCAGTCCACCAAGGAAGGGGAACACTTGGATTTACATCCAACCCATATTAGGGAGAAAAAGAAAAAGGAACAAAAACAAAGCATAATGAGAGAGCAAGGCAGCAAGTGACGATCGAGGAAGCAGCAGTTCAGAAGCTGGTTCTGTGACAGGCTGAAGAAATTGGAAAATCACTGGTGAACAGTGGTAGGGGATACAGACCTGAATACAGACGCCTCAGCAGGAGGCGAAAGATGCGAGTTAGCAAAGTTGAGGCTGAAGAAACCTGAACAGACCATAGAAAATTTTCAGAAAAACACAAAAACAGCTTCAGAACTGACAGTTTTATAGGTCAGTGGTCAAGCTATAAATAAGTCCTATACTACAAACAATTTTCTGGAGCAAGGAGGAGTTTCCAAAGCCATCCAGCTCATCCTAGAACACCAGCCTCATCCTAATCCTAAAATCTGACCAAGATAACATGTGTGTGTGTGTGTGTGTGTGTGTGTGTGTGTGTGTGTATAGAGTTATATATGCGTAATTAAAAAGAAATTTACAGAAAAATCTACGAATAGAGGTAGAAATCCTAAAAAACAATATTGAGCCCAACTGTACAGTATATTAAATGAATAACATGTCATGACCAAGTAGCATTTATCCTGGGAGTACACCAGTGATTCAGTGCTAGAACATGTTGGCGTGACTTTACAGGTCAGGTCCTTAGAGACCGATAAAACATGTACGTGAAAATCCAGTAAATATTTTTGATCAAAACAAGAAAAGTGTCCGATGGGAGTACCTTCAAATCAGAAGGCACTTTGCCTGCGAGGCTGCCTCCCCATGAGCTCCAGGAGCCCACAGCCCTTCCTGTCACAGGGAAGACGGAAAAAGTGCCTCTGTGTCTCCAGCGCCACTCGTGCCGCAGCATGGCCCTGTCTGCACTCCATGCGGGGAGGGTCTGTGAACCCCCAGTTCACCAGCACCAGGAGGACCCTATGGAAGGAGCGCTGGGTCAGGACTCGGGAGTCTGCAGCTCTGATGGCCTTACCACCCACCTCTTGAGACATGGCCACCAACCAGCAGTAAGCAGAGGACATGTTTCCATGTGTCACTGATGTCACATCTTCCCCACAACTCTCTAGTGCTCACTGAAATGTCCCTATACTACCTCAGGTCCCATTTCTACTAAAGCAATTCCTTTATTTATTTTCATTTTATTTATTTTTTTGGTACTGGAGATTGAACTCAGGGGCACTCGACCACTGAGCCACATCCCCAGCCCTGTTTTGTGTTTTATGTAGAGACAGGGTCTCACTGAGGTGCTTAGCGCCTCGCCATTGCTGAGGCTGGCTTTGAACTCGCGATCCTCCTGCCTCAGCCTCCCAAATTCTATTTAAAATTCTAAACCTTCCCACAAGGACACTCTACGCCCATGAGGCGTTAGTAGTAAATTCTGCCACGTTTAGTGGGGAAATAAGACTCATTCTGTACAAATTCTTCTAAAACAAAGGGAAGGGATGCTTCTCGAGTAATTCTATACTGCCATTGTTAAACTGGTACCAAAACTGTGTGAAGGCAGTAGAAACCAGACTGCAGCACCACCGAGGGCACAGGTGCAAATGCCGGTCACCAGACAAGCAGGTCATATCCCACGGCATGGTGCCATAGTCACACCAAACACAGGCCATGGGGGGGGGCCACCCCATCTGAAACAAGCAAGTGTACCCTCTTGGTGCATTACAAGGGGAGCGTCTTCAGCTTTACGAGGAGCATCTGTGAAAAGCCCTGTGGTTGGCATGACAGTGAAGGAAAATGGTATTTGTTTTTATGTTCAGAACAAGGCAAAAATGTTCTCTTACACCAGCCAGTCCTCACTGCACATGAGTTCCTGGCCAGAGCAGCAGGAAGAAAGGAGAAGTCAAAGGTGTACCACCTGGAGTGGAACCATAAATCTACCTGTCTTTGCAGGTGATGGGGTTATCTCCATAGAAAATTCCAAAGCCTGCAAAAAGTTACTGAGACCTGAAAATGAGTTTACCAAGATTAAACATTATGATGTTCATATACAAACTTAGCAGTGAGCCACTGAAAACCGGAATTGTACAATGTACCATTTACGATGCAAAAAGACAAAATAGTTAAGGAAAGCTCTAAAACATTTGTGTGGGATTTGAATACTAAAGAGTATGAGAGCAGTCACAGAGTCCCCAGAAGTGTACTGTGTCCGTGGACTAGAAGACTTAGCGTGTCAGTTGTTAACAATCAAGAGGCCAAAGGAATTGAATACAAAAAGCTGCCTCTTAAAGAGTGCCCAGAACAACTGGACGGCCACATACCAAAACAGCCTCCACCCATGCCTCTTGCCGTGCACAGCGGTCAGTTTAAATGGGACCGTAAGCTCAGATTAAAACCTGAAGGTATAAAGTTTGTGGAAGCAAACATAGGACAGGTCTCTGTAGCCTTGAGTCAGTCAGGCACTGCTTTCTCAGGACACAGAGCACAAGTTACAAAAGAAAAATTGATTAATTGGATTTCAGAATAAAAATCTTACATTCTTCAAAAGACATTGTTAAGAAAATGAAGACATGCCACCAACTTGTAGAAGATGTTCTCAAAATACACATATCTGTTAAAAGACTGGTAAACAAACTACATGAATTCAAAACAGTTTTTAAAAAAACAACTTAAACATTGGCAAGAGATGTGAATGACTACATCATCAGAAAGATAAGAATGTTGGCTGTAAAAATACTGCATGTGGGTTTAATGTAGAGAAGAAGTACTAGGATGCATAGAACAACATCCAGGAGCCCAGAGGGGTCTGTGTGCATGGATGTGATTGCCTTCTGGCCCTCTGGCCCTCAGCACAGAGATAGCACTGTCCGCAGTGGGGGTGAGCCTGCCGCTGTCCCAGTCAGGAGACACTTGGCCCCTGCTCCTTGGAGAAGTAGCTGTTCTAGGACTGGGTTACAAGTTACAAGATGAGCTTCCAGAATCTGGTAGTGCTAGAAAATGAAATGCCCCAAATATGAAGCAAATGACAAAACCCTAACACCTTGCTAAGAGTATATCCAGTGGACACTGGAGCCAACTGAAAAAGCTCCCAGTGGCCGGAGCTGGGACAACTCCATCAAAGTAGGAAAAGTGGTATTGGATTAGAACCCAGAGAATAGAACGAGTGTGAAGGAGTCTTTACCAATATGAATAAACGTGTGTGAATAAACTGATTGCACAGATCTCCCATGCAGAGGAATTCCTGTGCAGAAGAGGGGAGCATAGTTCCCCACTCTTTTCTGCCTAGGAGAGCACTACTGAACAGGGGAAGTACAAGGCACTTTCAGTGGAGGACCTGACTGACACCTGGCCAGGTGATCTAGAGCCAACAGCAGCAGCAGCGTCACCCCGGATCAGATGTGAAGAGGTACGCCTTACTTCTGGGGTCTTCCTCCCCGTTTTTCACATGACTCAGCCTAACTATGAGAAATACATTGAGGTATATTGTACAGAACATTCAACCAGCTGTCTTTAGAACTGTCAAGTCATCATGGGGGGGTACATGCCTGTAATCACAGTGGCTCAGGAGGCTGAGGTAGGAGGATCGCAGATTCAAAGCCAGCCTCAGCAACTCAACAAGGCCCTAAGTAACTCAGCAAGATTCTGCCTCAGAAAATAAAAGGGCCGGGGATGTGGCTCAGTGGTTAAGTTCCCCTGAGTTCAATCCTCGTTACAAAAAAAAAAATCTATGTCATCCCCCAAAAAAGGAAAATTTGAGAAATTTTCTAGAGAAGTGCTGACTATATGGATCCTTGTTGGAATCCTGGAACAGAGAGGAGTTGGACAAAACTGTTGCAGAAAGCTCAGCCCTTGTCCCTCATGCCAATCCAATAACAAAGACACAGTTTTGGGAAAAGGGAAGAAGAAGGTTTATTGCTTTGCTGGCAAAGGAGAAACACGGGACTCCTGTCCCAGGGGCTGTGATCCTGCCCATCAGCTGGAGCAGGGGGCTTCTAAAGGTGATTCAAAGGCCGCGTTCCAGTTCCCTGATGGAGTTGTAATCCACTTACTAATTTGGGAGACAGTCATACTTGGTTCCTATGGTGGGTGTGAACTCAAGGACAGGTAACTCTGCTTAGGATGGGGAAGATAGGTGCTCCTGTTTCCACAGAGATTAGGGAGGAGCAGGGGGAGAGGAAGAGAAAGAAACAAAGTCCATTTAAAAATAAAGTTGCTGTGGCTGAGCGCCAAGGGCTACTGTATCCAAAGCATAAAATGGACAGTTACAAACTGAGCTCATCTGAGCAAACTATGGTGTTAAGTTTTTAAAAATATAACCTGCTGTTTGCTCAGATCTTACTGATCACTTGAGAACACACTATATGTATCTACCCTGGAGAAAACTACCAAGTAAGTGCTGAGAATTTTTCTGAAGCTCACTGTCCTTTTCGTAATGATGTCACAGGGATGGCTGAAGCAGTTTTCCTCTTCCTACCATTCCATCTTGTCATTCTCTAATGCAAAGGACTGTGGGGTAATTGCACATGCAGCATGCTTTTAGACTTCACGAGGTCATTTGGTGACATTTTTTTAGTAGGGCTGGGAGCACAGTCCAGGGTTGTGGTCTTCTTTTAACTTTTGTCCTCTGAAATGGAAACAACGTTAAGATGGGGCACACAGATTCCATCACCATTCCATCCTCATTCTGGAGAGAGCAAGTGTTCCAAACTGCCCTTGGGCTGCGACCTGCTTAGATCTCTCCTGAAGTGTTCTCTGTCATCTGGTCTCTGCAGTGAGGAAGCAGGAAAGTTGGCAATTGATAAAACAGGAAATTAGAGAGCAAGAGTTGGGGAGCAAGCCTGCCTCTCCATATCTCTTTTTCAGCTGTGTAGACTTAACCTCTACAAGTGTTTGAAGTGTGAAGATGAAATGTTCTCTCCACTGTGGGTTAATCCAAGTGCAGATTAAGAAAGAGGACACCCAAGGTAAAAGAGTTATGCATTAATGCTATTTTTCCACCACCTAATGTTTTCTATTTCATTTTCTTTTCATTATTCTCTCCTCACTTTAAAATAAATAAATGAATAAATAAGGAGCAAAGAAAAGAGCCCCTGGAGTGGCTTCTTGCTATGTTTGCGTATAAAGCCAGCCAGAGAAAGCCCCAGGGTCTTCCCAAGCCCCCTCAGGCCACTAAAGAGAAGGAAGCCTGCTCCAAGAGCCTTCTCCACATCACCTGTTTGCCTCCAGTTGGAGACGGCACAGCAAGACTTAAGGAACCAAGGGGAAAAAAGGACTGAAGGAAACGGACCTGAAGAATACTTGGGCGGCTTTTCAGTTTGGTTTACTTGGGGTGAAACCGGTCTTAAGTCTGACTTTAGTGATACTCTGGGTAGGTGCACCTGAAATAAACCCTGGAGCAGCTCCTATCCTGGCCCTGGTTCTGGAGGGCCTCACACGCCACTGTCCACTGATTACACTCATCTCTTGTAGGCCTTTCTGGTGATTTATGTTTTGTGTGTGAAGAAGTGGTTCAGAGGCAAACTAGTACTGCGCAGGGAGAGACTTCTTGCTGCCAGAACCCAGGCTGCACAGGGAGGGCCTGTGCCCATAGTCCCTGCACCCGGGAGCCTCCACGCAGGCCATGCGGAGGGTGCTTCCCATGTGCACTTTTGCTCGAGTCTGGAGAACCCACTCAACTTCCTTCTCTCAAGCACTTTGAGCAGTTTTCAGCTTTTGTCGTCTTGAGGACAACATTGCCCAGCTTGTGCCTGCCTCTGCAGCAGTGATCAGCAGTGTGTACACAAGGCTGCGTGTCCCGTGGCAGTCACCCATGGGGAGGCGCTGAGACCAGAGGACACTATCATGCAGCTCCTCTCCCTGGAGCTATGTTAGGCTCCAAAAGGGCACCAGCTGCAGCTCCTAGTGTCCTGCCGCTTTACCACTGAGCCACCTCTCCAGTCCCAAAAGTATGTGAATTTTAATTGCTTAAATTCTAGGAAGAAAATAGAATCAAACTGTCAGTGCCAGTGACATTTTCTTTGCTTTCATTTCTGTATTTAACATCACTAGATGTAGTTCATTTTTAAGAGTCTTCTAAGAAAAACACCATGAAAACATTCACATGCATAGAATTCTCAGAAGGCTCTCACTCCTCAAGTCCCCATTAACTCTATGCCAGTCCCAGAGCTGCAGACCTGCTCAGTTGCGGGGCCAGCTGGCCTAGGATATGACACCTAGGCCTGCCTGACTTCCACAGGGAAACCAGACCTGCAAGATGCTGAACGAGGGCATGAATTCACAGCAGGAGCTTTGAAAATATTCCTGGTCCTTCTCTAAGGTTACTTCTTTGTATGCCTAAGCCAGAAGTATGTACTTTTCCGTTATCAAAAGAATTCTGCCCAACACCAAGCCAATTAAATTAGGGTAATAATTAATGCATCTCTCTTGTGAAAAACTTGAATACTTTTTTTTATGGTTTGCATTATATATAGTTAATCCTCAAGATGATTGCTGTTTAAAGACATTTGAATGGAACACTACGCTAGGTCTAAGATTTTTCTTACAAGCTGCTCACTGAAGGGTTGTGAAACCAAGCATGAACTAAGCAATAAACAGATGTAGTCGCCAAATATAGAATGCCTGGGTCTGACTTCAGTGGAGCACCCTGAGATGATAGGGTGTCTGTGGAAAGGTACAATTTACAGGTCACAACATAATGGGAACCTGCACTGTGTAAATTGAAAATTAACCTTGGGAGTACTGGGTCATTTGCGGCTTCTGAAGAAGTCATACTGGAAAAACATGTACCATTTCCATCTCATTTCAGGTGTGAGCATCCTTGTGTGATGTGCTCTCCTCCCTCCAGCAGGGTCGGTTCTGTTGACATCCTTGTGGTTTTTTTCAAAACTGTAATTTGGTGTGTGTTGCTGATGTGCTCAATTACAGTACTGGGTCATCACAGATGATTCTAGGCTCTTGGTGCACTTCAGTTTCTTAGTGACACCCTGGAGGCTCAGAGTAGAGTTCTGATTCCAGTTGCACTGGTGACGCGCCAGTTGTTGGCATTTAGCTCACGCCATGGCCTTAGCCAGCAGGGGACACCAGTGCTGGGAGGGTCCGTGCATGTTGCTGCTGCTGCATGGCTTACATCCCCAAAACCTGGGGTACAGGAAGCCATCTGATATTCTCAAGGGCACATTTTCCTGCAGCCTGGCCAAGTCCTGCAAGTTGGAGGGTTCCAGCGCTTGCATCCCTGCCCCCCGAGAGATGACACGCCTCCTGGCTGGGGTGATTTGCAGGCTTTGTTGGTGCACACGTAAGGGTAAGCCCTTCACCACTGGCTCACAGGACATGAGAACCGCAGTTTCCCACAGCATTTGAGAAGCATCAAGCAAGCCATCTGTTATAATTTGTATGATTTCTCTTCTGGGAAGAGCACACAGAGCTCTTACTAAGAGCATCAAAATGGGCAAAATCTGCTGATTTCGCTTATTTTCCACAGAAGGGAGAAGTGCCAGTTACACACGGAGCGTGGGGGCTTGGAGCTGATAGAATGGAGTTCCAGATCCCTCAGGACAGTTTGCTCTCGGTAGGCAGCAGGAGGCCAGGCCAGGGCCTCGGGTCCTGTCCTGCCTCCTTCACGTTCCAGCCTGTTGAGTACACGCTCCACATACCAGGAGGCACCCGCAATGTAAGGACACAGGCACCACGCAGACAGGGTCACAGTCACATTCTTTCCTGGAGTGTAACTCAGGCCAGTACTGGGCTGCAGCACGTGCACCCGGGTGTCCTGGCCTTACCTGCAGGTTGTTAAAGAGAGCCGTAATGCTTCTCTCGTAGATAGAAAAGCCAATTATTTAATTTCATAGTCTCGCTCTTAACAAAATAATAAAATTCTATGCAATTGAATATCACCTAACTAATGATTGTATTAATTTAAATGAGATGTTTTTATAAACATCAAGGCCGAGGAGCAATCAAACACTGTGTGGTGATTGCTGTTGCAGAAAGCAGGTCTTTGAGTCATGCTCAGCAATGGAAGCTTTAGATTGGACCAGCGGGGAGTACGGCCAGTGAGGCAGTGGAGCCCCAGCTCCGAGCCCCTGGCTCCAGGAGGAGGCCCTGGTGCCACAGGTGTGGGTGGTGTGCCGGGGGTTAGCCCTCCTTGTATCTAGGGCAGGATCAGTGTTCTCCTTGGAAACCGCAACTGGTACCCCAAATCATGTTCTATTTTCTGAGTGCAGATGAAGAACTCAGATGGCGAAAGGCTGTTTGGTTCCCCATCCCTGTGCCTTTTTTAGAGAAATGCATTTTCGATTTTGTAACTGAAATAAAAATATCAGATTATTATAATTTCACTCAACCTTGATTTTCAAGAATCATTCTATTCCATTTACCGTAGGCTGACTCCACTATGTAAACTTTTTAAAATATTAGAAAGTTATAGCAGGTAGGTTTTTCCTGCTCCATCATCTACATTCAATTTGTAACTAGTAATTTCAAAATGCATTAATTTTTATGAGTCTTTATTATCCTAAAACAATAAGATGCTAACCTATGATAACCTTATCCATTTTGTCCGCTTACAAGGCCCTAAGCCGTGTTCAGGAAGTGAGTGAAGGCCCGGCACAGAGCCTGAGTAGATGGGAGCTGCCCACTGAAGGCCCTGTCAGGACACACCCTGCCTGTTGGCCCAGTGCAGCGGTGGACAGCCGGGGGAGCAGAGGATCTCCCGGCCACTGCCCGGGACAGGCACTGGCACCCTGGTCTCCGGCTGTGCTCTAGACGCTGCCCCAATCTGTCAGCAGTCTGGGAAGCGCCCGAGTGCTTCTGCCCATTGTCCCTCACTCTGCCTGCCCGGTGCCACACACACTCCCAGTACTGACAGCAAGGAAGCAACTCCCCACCCCATCTCTGGAAGTCTTCCTGGAAGTATCCTGCAGTTGGGTTTGTGGGAATTTATTAGAAAACCTGATCTTAAACTTGATTTCCTGATCTGCCCAAGAGAACACGCCAAGTGGGATGTGTGAGCAGGGGCTGAGAACAGACCCCTCACGTCTGTCTGATCCACAGCTTGGTGCTCTGAACATCCACTGGCTGTCCTGCTGGTGTTGGTCTCTCATTGTCCTGAACCTGGCCACCGTGCACTCGAGGCACTGAGATTTTAAGGGTGCAGTCATTGCCCTGCTCCAGAATCCTAACCTGAGCAGCCTCAGAACGAGAGCTGCCGAGAATTTTTCCACAGTTTGACCCGACACTAAGATCCAACTCATAGCATCCTGAACACAGCCAGAATTTGAAAGGTCCCTGAAATGACTTGTGTC
Organism: Geosciurus inauris; assembly: GCA_004024805.1. NCBI lineage: Eukaryota > Metazoa > Chordata > Mammalia > Rodentia > Sciuridae > Geosciurus > Geosciurus inauris. Next base: position 65,310 of record PVHX01002484.1, read on the forward strand.
TCAAAACCCAGAGTAAGATCCTAATGGCGTAGGAGGTGATGAGACTGGAAAGCAGGGGCAAGCTCACCCTGCCTCTGAGAGACTTGAGCCCCAAGGGCCAGACCAGCCAGGCCCTGGGAGCTGCAGCAGTGCTGGCAGGTGACGAGGCTATGCCTGCAGAGCAGAGGTGAGGGTCGGGATTCCCTCTGCTGCTGCCAGGCCTGGTGTGCCGCGTCTTCACTGACCAGCTGCCTTGTGACAGGCTCTTTGGGAAGGCAGACTTTCTTTCCCAGAAAGGGCTTCCTTGTCATAAAATACTTTTCATACATTATTTGCTTTAAAAAATATTCTTCTACTTAAGATTTTTAAGTTTTAATATTATTAAAGTAACTTATTAAATTATTTGATAATAAGTTATTACAGTGACTATAAGAAAGAATAGTTAAGAACAGCTCCTGTTTTCTTAGTACCTACGCATGCCAAGGACTCAGCTTACGTTCATTCAGCCTTAGGGCAGCTTGCGGAAGCCACTTCCAGCTGACAGAGGGGAGCCAACGCAGTGATGTGAAGAGACTGAGAGCTGCTGGCTGGCCTGCCAGGCTCAGAGCCCAACTGCCCTCTACAGGCCTGATCTGCAGTCACTAGCATTTCGTCCCCTTCGCGTGGGCAGGTATTCCATGTAGACACATTCACGTACAGTCCATTAGTCAGCCACCAGTTTCTCTCGGAAAAAAATCAGGGATAAACAAACTTCAGATCATTTGCTGCCTTGTAGGGCTCAGACCTGACTGGCTGTGGGCAGCTAGTCAGCACAGTACATGAGGAGGTCTTGCTGGTACGTGACGGACCGTGTTGAACACCAGGTCCAGGTCCTTCTGCCGGATCACTTATTGCTCACCTGCGTATGACATGGTGCCGAAAGGAAACGTTCTCCCCGCTGCAGTCTCTCTGCCTTCATGTGTCTGGGGACACTGCGTGCACGATGCCGTGTCCTCCGGGCACAGCGCCCCAGGCAAGTCAGACTCACACTCTGGTCTCCTCAGGTCGCGCTGGTGCGGTGGACAGAAAGTGTCGGGCTCACTCTGGTCAGCAGAGACCTCACCTCCATGCAGCTGAAGACACCTGGCGGCCAGGTCCTGACCTACTGCATCCTACAGGTGTTCCCCTTCACCTCAGAGAGCAAGCGGATGGGCATCATCGTCAGGGTATGCCGTAGCTCGTGCTGTGCCCAGGCACACGGCCATGTGCTGTGCGCAGGCGGCTTGAGCCATTCCTTTTTGAGTCTTTTAAAGCAGATGCAAAATCCTCCCTCCCCCCTAAAAAAAGGTTAAACTTAAGCATTCAGTCGCTTCGTGCTTGTGATGGTTTTTTAAAAGAATAAAATCTAAACTAATAATTTATGACTGAGACACTAGAATGGCCATAATGATATAAAATACCTGGTGATGTGAAGCATGACTTCCTAACACTACTAAGGGAGAATAAGTAAAAGGTGTTACTGATCTTTGAAATCAGCTAGCTGTTTTGTGATTAACAGAAATAATAGAGTTTAATTTAATGATTTTTCATCATAAAGTTACTATACATACCTCTGTTCACCTTTTCTTAGCAAATAACAACAACAAAAAAAGATATTTGGGAAGTTTGCTAAACAGGGAAGCATTTGACCAAACTTTGATGCTTGCATCACAGCCCAAGCCATTTATCCATTAACAGAATGTGTTTTAAGAATGTCATCCCAGCACCTCAGTGTGCAGTGACTTTCTAGCGCTCACTGTGTCGCCTGTAAGTGTGCTTTTCACTTGGAGACCGAGCACCTCCCCACAGGGAAGGCATTCTTAAGAGGTGTTTTTTTTTTGGTGCATTCTCTATTAGACCAGCAGTTATTTGCAAGGAGCAAGACAGCCCAACTGTCCCTGTGTTTACTTTCACTCCATATAGGATGAATCCACGGCAGAAATCACATTTTATATGAAGGGCGCTGACGTTGCTATGTCCTCCATCGTCCAATACAATGACTGGTTGGAAGAGGAGGTAAGTGGGTCGTGCCTGGCCTTGTGCAGCTACACATGTTCGTGGAACTTAGGAAACATCAGATGACAGAAAAATCATCTCCTCCCCACAACTTGGAGACACTGGTGTCATTGGAATAGGTTGAGGTAGAGATGTCAGAGCAGGTCCTGGAAGGTTGCCAGGGGTGCTGCCGTTGCCCACCAAGTTGTTCTGAGTGGTCATGGTTCTCACACTGGTTAAGCAAAAAGGATAAGGCCCTAGTTAATTATGAGGCTTTCTATACAATTGACTACTGCTGTTTTGTGTGTGTATGAAATCATGTGGATGTCCACAAGGAGTGCTTTATAAAGGATAATTTTATGTGTAATACTGAAAGTACAGAAAATATCATTCACTAGAGAGTTGTGAAATAGCACTGTGTGTTTAACCCAAGTTAGGCTTTAATATGACATCTAGTGAATAGGCAAGGAGATTTTAATTCAAATTTTAATATTATGCTAGTCAGTTCACTTAAAAATAGAAAATAAAGTACAAACACCAGCAATCCCATATTAAATTCAACCTAAACGAATGTGATCTGTAGTCAGCCTCGTGAGAGCTGCAGTCTGATGTTGGCATTTTCATGGCAGCTGGATTTCTGAGCGCAGCCAGGCCAGTTGTGACGGCAAGCACAGCCCCTTTCCCAGTTGTGGCGGCAAGCACAGCCCCTTTCCCAGTTGTGGCGGCAAGCACAGCCCCTTCCTTTCCCTGTTGACACGTTGTTCTGCACCTCAGAGCTCTCCTGTCGGTGCAGTGGCCACACCCGGTGTTCACGTGACATTGGCAATATGAATCAATATCTCCTTCAGGGCACTTTGATTTAATCAGGGACATGAATAAATTAAACTCCCTGAAGACCTAGTAAAATGCCATAAAAATTACTTTTGGTCATAATGATGTGCAATTAATTGTAAAATACTTGTTTAATTTATTTAGCTTTATGAGGTCAAATCAATAAATGTCTTGCAACAGACAGATAATGTCAGATAGTTTTTCACAAAGATAACTTTATTAAAAATCCTATGTACATTTTCTCAGCATTGTGCTTTGTTTCATAGATAAATCTTTTGACCCTTCATGGTGTCTTTGTTGTAAACTGTTGTTGTCGGGAAGCCTGTCACTCTGTTAAGAAACCAAGCGAAGCAGTCACTCTAGGGACCTGGGTTTGTGCTGCACTTTCTGTTGCAACCAGAACCTGGAGTTGGCTTCTTGGCTGCAAACTTACGTTCTCTGATTTGTAATGAAAACACCCTCCATTGATCATGTTACAGAAAGCACCTTTCTTCAGACTTGAAATACCAGAGCCTTCACACATGTAAACACAAGAAAGAACGCTGTGGATGAAGGGAGGCATGGCGACAGGGAGCCTCAGCCCTCCACAGTGGTGCAGTGACAGTCTGCTCCCTCGTCCATGTAGCCCAACCCTGGGAGTCCCTGCACTGGACGCTGGGAAGGACATAGGTCACGTGTGTCTGAGCGGGTAGTGTTGGACCAGGCTGCTTCCCCAGCCTTTCCTGCCATGCAGCCTACAGATTTAATGGTGGACATCAGATCCTATAAGCTGGATGACATTGATCCTATAAGCTGGATGACATCAGATCCTATAAGCTGGATGGATTAAAAAGGAATTTTCAGAAAATCTGGGCATTTTAATAATTTGTATTGGCCTGCAGACGAACATCTCATCATCAGATGCTGTACACTGCCTTTACTGGAGATAGACATCCTGCATAGAGCTTCCTAAAGAGATGGTAGGGGTGACAGGTGCCTGCCTGTGAGTTGGAGTCTGTGGTGTGCAGAGTTGGGTCTTGACTGTACCCCACGAAGTTCAGGATCCCTGCTCACACCTAGTTCTTAAGTCCCAAGTTCCTAAGTCAGTTCTCTTCCCTGTATGACTGCCTATCATTGTGGCTATGTCACTGCTACAGAGATGCCTGATGCTTCCTGCACATGTGGGTCATCGCAGGGTTGTGAGAACCTTCATGGAGGCACGATTGTTCTCCTTTTCTCACCATGTGGGCAAGCTGAACACTCAGCTATAGCATTCTATAGCCCTCCCAGCTCACTGACTATAAAAAAATTGATATCATTCCTTGCATCTTACCAGATCATAATGGAATGAAATTGGAAATCAGCAGAACCAAACCCTACAAACTATATAAACACATGGAGATTGAACAGTACTGTATTGAATGATGAATGGATGATAGAAGAAATCAAAAGAGAAATTTAAAACTTCTTAGACTTGAATAGGAATACTGATACAACATATCAGACCCTCTGGGACATTATGAAGTCGATTCTAAGAGGAAAATGTATAGCTATGAGAATCAGAAAGATCCCAAATAACCTAATGGTGCATCTCAAGGCCCTTGAAAAAGAACAAACCAATTCCAAAACCAGTAGAGGAATGGAAGTAATCAAGATCAGAGCCTAAATCAATGAACTTGAGAATTAAAAAAAAAAAAAAAATACAAAGGATTGATGAAGAAAAGAGTTGGTCCTTTGAAAAGACAAGCAAGATTGATAAGCCCTCAGTCAAACTAACCAAAAGAAAAAGAAAAAACAATAAAATTAGAGACAAAAAAGGAGAAATCACCACAGATATCTCAAAAATCCAGCAGAACATTAGTAACTATTTTGAAAACTTATACTCCAATAAATTGAAAGCCCTAGAGGAAACGGATACATTTCTAGACAAACATGATCTGCCAAAACCTAAACCAATATATTGTAATGAGATACAATCAGTAATAAAAAACCTTCCAACAAAGAAAAGCCCAGGACGAGGGGCTGGGATTGTGGCTCAGTGGTAAAGCTCTCGCCTCGCATGCGTGAGTCACTGGGTTCGATGCTCAGCACTACATAAAAATAAATAAAATAAAGATGTTGTGTTCATCTACAACTAAAAAAAATATTGAAAAAAGAAAAGCCCAGGACAGATGGATTCTCAGCTGCATTCTACCAAACCTTTAAAGAAGGCCTAATGCCAATACTTCTCAAATTATTTCATGAAATAGAACGGGATGGAGCACTTCCAAATTAATTTTATGAAGCCAGTATCATATTCATACCAAAACCAGATAAGATCATTTCAAGGAAAGAAAACTACAGACTAATATCCCTGATGAACTTAGATTCAAAAATAATAAAACATTAGCAAATCGGCTGGATGTGGTGGTGCACACCTCTAATCCCAGCACTTTGGGAAGCTGAGGTGGGAGAATCGCGCTTTCAAAGCCAGCCTCAGCAACGGCAAGGTGCTAAGCAATTCAGTGAGATCCTGTCTCTACATAAAACACAAAATAGGGCTGGGGATGTGGCTCAGTGGTCGAGTGTCCCTGGGTTCAGTCCCTGGTACCAAATAAATACATAAACATTAGCAAATTGTGTTTAACAAAATGGCAAGAAGATTGTACATTATAAACAAATTGGTTTTATTCCAGAGATGCAAGGATGTTAAATATATGCAAATCAATAAATGTAATTCATCACATAAATAGAATTAAGGACAGAATCACTTAGTCATCTCAATAGATGCAAAGAAGGCCTTTCACATAATTCACCCAATCGTGATTAAAAAAACACTGAAGAAACTAGGGACAGAAGTCATATACCTCAACATCATACAGGGAAAATATACAAAAACTCCAAAGCCATCCTCACAGTAAATGGGGAAAAACTCAAAGCATTTCCTTTAAAATCTGGAACAAGACAACCTTTTTAACAAATTGTGCTGGGAAAACTGGTTATCCATATGTAGAAGAATTAAACTAGATCCTGTCTCTTACCCTGCACAAAAATCAGCTCAAAATGGATCAGAGGAATTAGGCCATAAACTGTAGGTTAAAATGTAGGTTCAGCACTTCAGCTTTTAGGTACAGGAACAGCCTTCTCAATAGGATCCCTAAAGCTCAGGAAATAATGCCAAGAGTTAATGGGACAGTTTCCAATTAAAAACTTATGCACAGCAAAGGACACAATTGGAAATGTGAAGAGAGAACCCACAGAATGGGAGAGGATTTTCACCAGCTACTCTTCTGACAGAGGATTAATATCTAGAATATATGAAGAGCTGAAAAAAACTTCACACCAAAAAATCAACCCAATTAATAAATGGGCAAATGAATTAAACAGATACTTCTCAAAAGAATAAATACAAGTGGCCAACAAATACATGAAAAAATGTTCAGTGTCATTAGCAATTAGGGAAATGCAAATCAAAATTACGCCAAGTTCTCATGTCACATCAGTCAGAATGACAGTCATCAAGAATATAAATAATAAATGCTGGAAAGGGTATGGAGAAAAAGGAGCACTTTTACACTGTTGGTGGAATTGTAACCACTATGGAAATCAGTATGGAGGTTCCTCAAAAGAGTAGGTGTGAATCCAGCATAGCTAGACCACGCCTCGGTATGTATCCTAAAGAATTAAAGTCAGCACACTAGAGCGGCACATGCACAGTAACCAAACTATAGAACCAGACTAGGTATTCATCAACAGGTCATTGGATAAAGAAAATGTGGTAGATATACACAATGGAATTTTATTCAGTTCATAAAGATAAAATTATGGCATTTGCAGGAACTAGAGACCATCGTGTTAAGGAAAATAAGTCAAACTCTGAAGGTCAAGGGTCATATGTTTTCTCATGTGGAAGCTAGGGATGGAAAAGAAAAACACAGGGATGGGTCTCATGAAAATCAAAGGGCAGTCAGAAGAGGAAAGGGACCAAGGAGTGGGAAGTGGGGGTGAGGGGAGTGCTGAGGAGTGATTCACCAAATTGTATTGTGTGCATGTACAAATATGTAACAGAAAATCCTACCGTTATGTATAATTACAATTATAATGCACCAGTAAAAAATGTGGAAACAGAGCAATGAGTAGCTAGTGTTTTGGGGACCAGATTATTCAGAAAGATATTTAATCCTATTCCGACAAATTCCTTTAAGCAGTTTTTGTTTTGCTTAAAAAAATGCATGTAGCGAAGTGCTGGGTCATGTGGCCAACTTCTCACTTTATAGTGAACACCCAGGGTGGTGTTCCGTAGCCATGTGGGCTGCACCCTTGGAATTTGCTTGCTCACTTTGAAGCCTCGGCCACATCCCTGTGCTGTGCTGGCAGAGCTTTGGGTCCCAGCACCACACAGCCGGTAGAGGTGGAGGCAGGAGTGGGGAGCACCATGCCCTGAGCTGCTGTCCACCAATGCCGAAGACATCACTTTAGGGGCCATAGAAACCAGTACAGTGGAGCTTTGGCAAGAAGTCAAAGGGAACTGGATGAACGGGCGCGGAGCAGCAAAGGCTTCTGCACCTTACAGTGCAAAGAGAAGCCTCTCGGCAGACCAGGGTCTCCTTAAAGCATTTTGAATTAGGTTGTTCTTGATGGGTAGAAGCTGCTTCAGCAGCAGTACAGCTTAGCATTGTTTCATTGTTTTTTAAAATTAATCTTTTCCAAAACATATTACTCTCTGAAAAACCATCTTTCAGATTTAAAGCTTGCTGGCATTCAGGTGTGAACAGTGCAGCTTGCCCTATGTCCCCTGGTGAGGAGGCCCTGGCCACCCCTGCCCCCAGCCCTCCTCCACATGGCAGAGAACACGCACTCCTTCATCACCGGGGCTCTGCTGCAGAGCCTGCTCCCTGAGGAGGTGACTCCAGCGGCCTACGCCCCATGGTGCCAGCATCTTGGGCGGGACTGTGCTTGCTCCCAGCGGTAGAGCGGGATGCCTGTTTCCCTGCCAGCCTCCATCCGCCTCTGTGGTCCTGCACCCTCCTCTCAGCTGGCAGCACCTTGTGCCCATAGGAGAGTGGGTTAGGCAGTTCTGTACCATGCAGGACTATGACCTCCAGCATGGGAACATTCAGCACGCACCTCCCAGCAACCTCTGGTCTGCTTTCACACTACTACCAGCCGCTACAGACGTGTGGTTGCTGTTTCTGCTTGGTGCACGCGGGAGAAGCTCTGCAGCTCTGCCTCACTTTTGAGGTCCATGTTGACATCTGGTGTATGGAACCCCATGTGTGCCATTTCAGAGTCTTTAAAGCCTGACCTTTGGGCACCTGCACAGCATGACCGGGACCAACCTCATGTGGATAGGGCATGGTATATGATCACAAGTTCAGGTCACATTCCCAGGAGTGGGAAAGGTATCAGTAGAAACTGCGATTCAAGCTTTGTGAGAAGTTGCCAACACCTTCAAACAGGTGTGTCCCACCCCTGTACCAGTTGTGTACCAGAGAGCTTGTTTCTTCACTCGATCAGCAGCTGAAACTGTTGGGTTTCTGCTTCTAATGGGGAAAGTAGTATTTTATCATTTTAATGCAGTCTTTCACAGTGAATGGTGCTGCCATCTCTTCACACACCTACGGAACAGATTTCTAGTTCAGTTTAAATACAGATTGGGTCATGGCTCCTCCAGGGCTCCCTCTTCCCTGCCCAGTGAGACCTGAACATGGACCAGGTCCGTGAGACTTTGGGCCTGGCCCATGTCCCACCAGCTTCAGCTGTAACTAGTGCCTCTCTGCCCATCAGACTTAAGGCGGTGACCCTGTGTGAGCACCCTGAGCTGCAGGGCCAGGAGTGGGGGACTGAGAGCAGCACCAGCAGGGCAGAGACTGCAGCACAGACCATGTGTGCTGTGAGGCCCACTTCCCCCCATGAGGCTCGGGCAGCTCACCCGAGAACACAGAGCAGTGCGTGGCAGAAGCAACCTTCAGATCCATGCCTCCCAGACCTGGCACGCCCCACGAGGCCTTCCCCGGCCCCACTCTCCCCACACCACTGACTGCACTTTCCTGGTTTTACTTACTTCATGCAAGAAAGGAGGCCTTTAAGGAGGAGCCTGTCCTGTGGTGGGAAGGTACCAGGGTGTAGCAGAGCCAGTGTGGAGCGCCCAGACCCACGGTAGCAGCCTCTCTCCTCCCCCAGGGAGCAGTCAGATTAGAGTGTGAAGGGAGCCACCAGTGTCCCATAGAGCACCGAGATCACGCCCTGCACTGTGACATCATGGTCCTCGCAGCACCTAAGCCGGTGCACAGGAGGCCTGCATGAGATGAGGACAGGACCACGATGTGCAGGGGGTGGACTCCATGGCGCCTGAGGCCCCCTGGGGACCACAAGTGACTGGGCTTCTCCTTTCCAGTGTGGAAACATGGCTCGGGAAGGGCTGCGGACCCTTGTGGTGGCAAAGAAGTCCTTGACGGAAGAGCAGTACCAGGACTTTGAGGTGAATGGTCCATCGCCTGCCCAGCGCAGGCTCACCTGCCTGCAGGCACCTGTCTGCACTCAGGTGTGCACGAGCACTCAGGAGAGCAATGTCCCCGCTGCCTGGCACAGGGCAGCCTCACCAGTGGGACCCTCAGTTCCACCTCCCCTCAGTCTGGGGGTGAGGCAGGGGCATGTGCACAGCAACCAGGTTTGCTCTTCTTTGGGACAGACTGAGCACCCTCTGTCTCTCCCAGCACTCGTGGGAGCAAGTCGTTCAGGCTTTGAAGTTGTTTGGACTTTGGAGTATTTGCATAGACTTGTCCTGGTTTAGCACCAAAAATTCCAAAATGCCCCCCAAACCTATTGTCTGTGCTCATAATATATCCAATTGTAGATCATTGTAGATTCAGAGACCTGGGTAAGGGATGCTCAGCCTGTGTTGCGAATTTATTTAGTAAATAATTACAAACTAGCTGTGTGGACCCCACACGTGTCCCCTGTGTCCCAGAGCCGATACAGTCAAGCCAAGCTGAGCATCCACGACCGAGTGCTGAAGGTGGCCGCGGTGGTGGAGAGCCTGGAGCGAGAGCTGGAGCTGCTGTGCCTCACCGGGGTGGAAGACCAGCTGCAGGCTGACGTGCGGCCCACGCTGGAGATGCTGCGCAACGCTGGGATCAAGGTGCCGCCTGCTGCCCGGGCTCCCGGAATTCCTCTCGGTTAAGCAAAGTGCTCTTTTCCTTGGGAGTATTGTTCTGTGACACTCCTGGGGTGGTGGGTGGAAGAGAGTGGTAAGCAAAGCTACTACAGCCCCATCCTCCCTCGCCCTCAGCCAGACATCCAGAAATGCCCACGTTGCCTTGCCCCTAGACCTCTCTGGTTCCCCGTTCTGCCCGTCCACATAACGTGCCCTTGTGAGGACAGTCGCGAGGACCTGCAGCCCCTGCCCGCTGTCTGCGGCCTGTGGTTTGGCCACAGGCTCTTCAAGTCAAGTCTCCTCACTTGCCGTCAGCCTGTCGGTTGGAACCTTGCATCAGCAGGCCTGAGTGTAGGCACTGTTCCTGACATAATCGCAGGCTCCCAACACCCGCAGTGCCAGGCGGCTTCCGCCACAAGCAGCACGTATTGGGTGAGGAGAGGACAGGGAGAAGCCCAGCCTCACAGGGACATTGGGTCTCAGTGTGAGTCGTGCCTGGCAGGACCATGTGTGTCCCAGAGCTTCTGGCTGGGCGTCCCAGAGCCTGCGCTGCCTGTGCGCGTGCGCATCGTCATGGACTCAGAGCACACTGGGAGAGCAGTGTGCACTCCTCATGCGCCTGCCGAGCACTTGCAGAGATGGTGTGACCATGCAGAGCAAGGACAGGAATGTCTCCTCCTTTGGCTCCTTGTGAGACACGCTGGGTTCTGCTCTGGGCGGCTGGTGGCTCAGGCCTT